>PVKU01012138.1:0-37801 GCA_004027475.1 Anoura caudifer | reverse complement strand
CTTCCTCCTTACTCATAAAATAAATAACGCTTTCCACCCTAGTTAAAAAAGGGCCTTCAAAGATTCAAACCCATTATATGAGACCTATTTACAGAAGGTATAATTATCCCCACTGCTTCTGAATTTAACATCCAAATATGACTGGCTCTTCAACCTCAAAAGCATGAATGGGGCCTCAATGTGAATTTTCATACTCTTAATGTCACACCACAGCAGCCTACTCCACAAGGATGACAATGTATAAAGTGACCAGCACCTTGACAGAGACACAAGCAATGCATCCAGGTATTCAAGAAAAACACAGATATTATCTCCAACTTGCACAATCCAATAGCATTAGAACTTTAAACTGTGGTTTGAAGAACTGACAGCATCTGGACATGGAAAGATGGGCTTTGAAAGTAGGTGAGATAGGGCCTTCTGAGTGGAAGAAATAGCATGGATGCAGGGCCATGTAAATCAAAGACCCAGCATTTGGATGAATGGCAAAGTTTATATGAGATATATATTTTAAGTCAAAACAAATACTAAAGACACATTCTCATCTAGAGAAAAAGTCACACAAGTCCAGGAAGCACAGAGGGTCCTAATCAAGATGAACCCAGAGAGGCCAACTCTAAGACACATCATAATTAAAATGGCAAAATTAAAAGACAAAGACAGAAAGCTCCCATAGGCTATGCTGATTTCTCAACAGAAACACTACAAGGGAGAAGAGAATGGCAAGAAATATTCCAAGTAATGAAAAGCAAAGGTCTGCAACCAAGACTACTCTACCCAGTAAGACTCTCATTTAAAATGGAAGGTAAAATAAGAAGTTTTCCAGATGAAAGAAGGCTAAAAGAATACACCTCCACCAAATCAGCATCGCAAGATATGCTCAAGGGACTGCTTTAAGAAGATGAAAGAAGAATTCTGGCCAAGATGGAGGTGTAGGTAGACACACTGTGCCTCCTCGCACAACTAAAAGAAGGACAACAAAAATTTAGAAATAAAACAAAACAAAAAAACCAGTACTGACAGAAAATTGAACTGTATGGAAGTCTGACAACCAAGGAGTTAAAGAAGAAACATTCATCCAGACCGGTAGGAGGCGCGGAGACAAGCAGCTGGGTGGAGAGTGCTCACAGCAAAGCTGCGGCTGGTGGACTCCGGGTGTGCAAGGCCGGGACTGATAGACCTAGTGAGGTAGCGGATTGTGAAGGGATGCAGAGTGCAAGGTGGCTGGCAGACCAGGAGGCCCCACATTTGCACACAGATAAACCAAGAGAAACTGAGGAGCGAGACAGACTGCACAACCCAAGGTCCCAGTGGAGGGACATAAAGCCTCAAATCACGAACTGAAAATACCTGTGGGGGTTGAGGTGCTGGGGGAGACTCCTAGCCTCACAGGAGAGTTTGTTGGGGAGACCCACAGGGTCCTAGAACGTACACAAACCACCCACATGGGAATCAGCACCAGAAGGGCCCAATTTGCTTGGGGGAAGCGGCAGAAGTGACTGAAATCTGGCAGAGTGGAGCAAGCGCCATTGTGCCCTCTCGGACCCCTCCCCCACATACAGCATCATAACCCAGTGATATGGGTTGCCCCGTCCTGGTGAACACCTAAGGTTCAGCCCCTCACTACGGAAAAGGCACACCAAAACAAACAAACAAAAAAAAATGGCCCAAAGAACAGATCAAAGCTCCAGAAAAAATACAACTAAGTGATGAAGAGATAGCCAACTTATCAGATGCACAGTTCAAAGGATAGCTGATCAGGATGCTCACAGAATTGGTTGAATTTGTTCGCAAATTAGAGGAAAAAGTGAAGGCTATGCTAAGTGAAATAAAGGAAAATGTACAGGGAACCAATAGTGATTGGATGGAAACTAGGATTCAAATCAATGGTGTAGACCAAAGGAAGAAAGAAACATCCAATCAGAAAAGAATGAAGAAACGAGAATTCAAAAAAATGAGGAGAGGCTTAGGAACCTCCAGGACATCTTGAAATGTCCCAACATCTGAATTATAGGAGTACCAGAAGGGGAAGAAGAAGAGCAACAAGTGGAAAAGTTATTTGAACAAATAATAAAGAACTTCCCCAATCTGGCAAAGGAAATAGACTTCCAGGAAGTCCAGGAAGCCCACAGAGTCCCAAAGAAGTTGGACCCAAGGAGGAACACACCAAGGCATATCATAATTACATTAGCCAAGGTTAAAATGAAGGAGAGAATCCTAGAAGCAGCAAGAGATAAGGAGACAGTTACCTACAAAGGAGTTCCCATCAGACTGTCAGTTGATTTCTCAAAAGAGACCTTCCAGGCAAGAAGGGGCTGGAAAGAAGTATTCCACATCATGAAAAGCAAGGACCTACATCCAAGATTGCTCTATCCAGCAAAGCTTCCATTTACAGTGGAAGGGGAGATAAAGCACTTCTCAGATAAGGTCAAGTGAAAGGAGTTCATCATCACCAAGCCCTTATTATATGAAATGTTAAAGGGACTTATCTAAGAACAAGAAGATAAAAAATATGAACAGTAAAAAGACAGCAAACTCACAGATATTAACAACCACACCTAAAACAAAAGCAAACTAAGCAAACAGCTAGAACAGGAACAGAAACACAGAAATGGAGATCACATGGAAGGTTAGCAACAGGGGAGTGGGAGGAGGAGAGAGGAGGGAAAAGGTACAGAGAATAAGTAGCATAGACAGTGGGTAGAAAATAGGCAGGGGGAGGGCAAGAACAGTGTGGGAAAAGTAGAAGCTAAAGAACTTATGACACATGGACATGAACTAAAGGGGGGAATGTAGGTGGGAGGGGTTGTGCAGGGTGGAGGGGAGTGAAGGGGGAAAAATGGACAACTGTAACAGCATAATCAATAAACTATATTTTAAAAAATAAAAATAAAAAAGATAATCTTAAAAAATAAAAATAAAAAAAGATGAAAGAAAAGAGTGAGAGAGAGAGGAACACAGGTACAAAGGGATAAAATAGCAGTGAATAAGTACCTATCAATGATAACCTTAAATGTAAATGGATTAAATGCTCCAATGAAATGACATAGGGTAGCTCAATGGATAAGAAAATATGACTTGTATATATTTTGCCCACAAGCAACCCATCTTAGAACATAAGACCTGCACAGATTGGAAGTGAAGGGTTGGAAAAAAATATTACAAGCAAATGGACAGGAAAAAAAGGCCAGGGTAGCAACAGTTATATCAGAGAAAATAGACTTCAAAACGAATACCACCAAAAGATACACTCAAGGACACTTCATAATACTCAAGGGAAGAATCCATCAATAAGACATACACATTGTAAACATGTATGTGCCCAACATAGGAGTACCCAAATACATAAGGAAAATCCTGGAGGACTTCAAGAAAGATATTGACAGTGACACACTTATACTAGGGGATTTTTAACACCCCACTGTCTACAATGGATAGAACTTCCAAACAAAGAATCAACAAGGATATTGTGGCACTGAATGATGCACTAGGTCAAATAGAATTAATTGATATATACAGAACCTTTCATCAAAGAAACAAAATACACATTCTTTTCAAGTGCACATGGAACATATTCAAAGATAGACCACATGATAGGACACAAAACAATCATCAACAAATTCAAGAAAATTGAAATCATATCAAGCATTTTCTCCAACCACAAGGACTTGAATCTGGAAACCAACCTCAAGGAAAAAACTCAAGAACATTCAAATTCATGGAGACTGAATAGCATGCTATTAAACAATGAATGGGTTAATAATGAGATCATGGAAGAAATCAAAAATTTTCTGGAAACAAATGAAAATGGGCACATAACAGCCCAAAATCTATGGGACACAGCAAAGGCAGCCCTGAGAGGGAAGTTCAGAGCAATACAGGCCTACCTAAAGAAGACAGAAACATTTCAAATAAGCAACCTAACCATCTAGCTATAAGAACTGGAGAAACAAAAACAAATAAAGCCCAGAGAGAGTAGAAGGAAGTAAATAATCAATTAAAATAAATTTTAAAAAATTAAAAATAAAATAAAAAATAAAAAAATAAAAAGTCTGGCCTGGAAAGAGAAGACAAGATGGTCTGTTAGGGTATGAACCCACCATCTTCTCAGATCGCTGGCCATCTGAATAAAGTGCCCATAAAGATTCAAAAAAATAAAAAGATCAGAGTAGAACTAAATGACATAGAGCAGGGCTGTCAAACTCATTTTAACTGGGGGCCACATCAGCCTCATGGTTGCCTTCAAAGGGTCAAAATAATTTTAGGACTATATAAATGTAACTACTCCTTCACTGTTAAGCAGTTGAAATTACATTTGGCCCTTTGAAGGCAAATGCAAGGCTGATGTGGCCCCCGGTGAAAATGAGTTTGACACCCCTGACATAGAGACTAAAAGAACAATTCAAATCCAGGAGCTGGTTTTTTGAAAAGATAAACAAAATCAACAAGGCTTTAACCAGACTCACCTAGAAAAAAAGAAAGAACACCCAAATAAATAAAATCAGAAATGAAAGAGAAGAAATTGTTACTGATACCACAGAAATACAAAGGATTGTAAGAAATTACTACAAACAACTATATGCCAAGAAATTTGAAAAGCAGGGTGAAATGGGCAAATTTCTAGAAGCATATTATCTTCCAAAACTGAATCAAAGAAGCAGCAGAAAGCATGAACATATTGATAACAGCTAGTGAAACTGAAGCAGCAATAAAAAAAACTCCTGGCACAGAAAAGCCCTGTACCAGACAGTTTTACAGGAGAATTTTACAGAACATTTATGGAAGAGCTAGCCCCTATTCTTCTCAAGCTATTCTAAAAAATCCAAGAAGAAGGAAGACATCTAAACTCTTTTTCTGAGGTCAGCATCATCCTAATCCCCAGTTCAAATATTAATTGTCTCTATGGTCAATTAATATTCAACAAAGGGGGCAGGAAAATAAAATGGAGTAAAAATAGCCTCTTCAACAAATGGTGTTGGGAGATCTAGACAACTACATGTAGAAAAAGGAAACTCAACCACCAACTTACACCATACACAAAAATAAACTTGAGATGCATAAAAGACTTAAATGTAAGTCACAACACCATAAAAGTCCTAGAGGAGAACATAGGCAGGAAAATTTCAGATACTCCGCACAGCAATATTTTTTACCAATATGTCCCTTAGAGCAAGGGACATAAAGGAAAGAATAAACAAATGGGACTACATGAAGCTAATGAGCTTCTGCATGGCTAAAGAAAACATCAGCAAAATGAAAAAGGAACCAACTGTATGGGAAAACATATTTGCAAATGATACCTCAGGCAAGGTTTTGATGTCCAAAATAAAGAACTCACAGGACTACACTTCAGGAAGAGAAACAATCCAATTGAAAAATGGGCAAAGGATCTGAACAGGCACTTCTCCAAGGACACACAGAAGGCCCAGAGACATATGAAAGGATACTCAGCATCACTAGCCATCAGAGAGATGCAAATTAAAACCACAATGAGATACTACTTCACAGCAGTCAGAAAGGTCATCATAAACAAATCAACAAACAAAAAATGCCAGCCAGGCTGTGGAGAAAAGAGAACCCTAGTACACTGTTGGTGGGAATGCAGACTGGTGCAGCCACTGTGGAACATAGTATGGAATTTCCTCAGAAATCTAAAAATGGAACTGCCTTTTGATCCAGTCATCCCACTGCTGGGATTATACCCTAAGAATCCTGAAACAGCAATTCAAAAGAACCTATACACCCCAATGTTCATAGCAGCATTATTTACAATAGCCAAGTGCTGGAAGTAGCCTAAGTGCCCATCAGTAAATGAGTGGATCAAAAAACTATGGTACATTTACACAATAGAATACTATGAAGCAGAAAGAAAGAAGGCACTCCTACCTTTTGCAATAGCATGGATAGAACTAGAGAGTATAATGCTAAGTGAAATAAGCCTGGTGGTGAAAGACCAATACCATACAATCTCACTTTAATGGAACCTAATCAACAAAACAAAGAAGCGAGCAAAATAGAACTGGATGCATGGAAATAAAGAACAAACTGACAGTGACCTGAGGTAGGGGAGGATAAAGGGAGAAAGTATAGGAAGGGTCGCATCAAGGAACTTATGTAAAGGACCCATGGACAAAGACAATGAAGGCTGGGAGGGTGAGGATTGAATGTGAGAGAGTCAGAGTGGGCAGGGCAGGGGAGAGTAATGGCGGGGGGGGGATAGGGACAATTATAATTGAACAACGATAAAAAATAGTAAAAAATTTTTTAAATGTGGAAAAGTGAAAAAAATCTAATAAATCAAACAACCCTAATACCAGTCCAGCAACAGAAACTGATTTCAGCAATGTGATTTCAAGGCAGGGCTAAATTATATGCTTTTCCTTAAAACAGAGTTCCTAATATTATCTTCTCCATGGCTTTCCACCATTAGGACAAATCTGTGACAGCCCAATTAGTAATCTGTGTGTTCTTGCTCACACAGCTTATAAGATTATAAGATACCCCAGCTTTTTTAAAAAAATCATATTTTATTAAATTTTTGAGGTAGTTTGAGAGGTACAGAAGAGTTGAAAGAACAGTGCAGAGAGTATTCATATACCCTTCTACCAGTTTCCCATTTTCTTAACTATGTTACATAACTAAAGAGTATTTATCAAAAGTAAAAAATTCACACTATTAACCAAAGTACAGAACTTACCTGGACTTCACCAGTTTTTCCACTAATGGCTTTTTTCTGTTCTATTACCTGATTCAGGAGCCCAATGCTTTTAGTTGTCATGCCTCTTTAGTCTCTTTCAATCTGTGACAGTTCCTCAGTCTTTCTTTGCTTAAAAAGCATCACCTTGACACCTTTAAAGTTTGTATATCAGTTATTTTGTAAAATGTCCCTCAGTTTGGTTTTGTCTAATGTTTTCTCATGATTAGATTGAGGTTATGCAGTATAGGGAAGGATGTCACAGAGGTGCTGTGCACTTCTTGGTGCAATGTATCGGGAGCACATGATGTTAATATTCCTTATCACTGTTAACCCTGTTATTTGGTTAAATCATTGACACAAGTCATACTCAAGGCCCCAAAAGATAATAACTTTCCCTTAAAATAAGAACCCTAACAGAAAGGAAGGCTCATAGACATACCTGAAGCTTGGTGATGATTTCTTGTTTTGTGACTTCCACCAACTGATTGTCCTCTACTGCAAAGGCTGGGAAGGAAATAACTGAAAGTAGACTAGCATCAACCTCTTTGGATGTTGAAGCCCGAGGGAGTATTGAATTAAGAATAGACTACGAGAAAGAAAATCAAATGTGGCACATTAGTGAATAACTCACAGTTATAAAACTAACAGATTTATGTAGAAGAGGATCATTCAGAAGAAAATCTAAACAGTATTCAATAGTGACAGCTTTAAAAACTAGCTAGTTCTGTAAGTTATCCCTTGTTTTGATCCTACTCTCAATGCTTCCCACTCCTGAATGTTAAGCAGATGCTAATGGATATAGAATACGCTTAACATCATTATCCCATCTACAATCCTGTTATTCCACAAGCACCTATTAAGCATAAAGATAAGGGAAAAATGTAGCTGCTGAGAAATAGGAAATGGAAGGCTCAGCTCATATATCCTTTATATTTATCTTTTCTATAAGAACTTCTGTGTTTTTACAATTAGAAGATGAGTTCATATTCACTATAACATTATGGGTGTCTAATCAGGGTTTGGAGAAGAAAACTCATCTTGCCAATGAGAAGAACCTTAATCTTTCAATATACAGAGTAATCCTAAACAAAACTGAAGATATGCATTTACCATTTAAACAATCTGAACTCCAAACATTTAAAACTGGGACAAGGGAATGTTTCAGAGCCACTATCAAGAACACTCAAAATCAATCATTTTATAGCTTATTCTCCTTTTATACCTAGAAAAGGAAACACTCAGGAACAGGGTCCATAAACTTGATATGACAACACTGAAGGATCCCAGATACTATAATGGGATCCCTTTATAACTTTGGGTGAGAAAAACAGAACTATGATTTATGTTACTGCTAATGTTATATCAAGCCTATCTCAGTATAGAATGTTTGATAAGTCATTTTTGGCGCATGGTGATAAATAAGATTATGTATTCTCAATCAGGTTTCTTTATTTTAAAGTCCTTACTAAGTCTGAATCTGGGTTAGAATAAAATTTTCTGTGATGTGGTCCACTATTTCTTACCTGGCAGTGTTGTACTTCATCAGCAAGTACGTGAATAACTGATTGGGGCCCACCTTTCACACCAAACAGATTCAGTTCATCTAATGCTTCCAGGGCTGCCTGTGAGGAGCAAAGAAGGAATGGTTAATGTCAGCATTAAAAAGATACATATTTCTATGCCCTGTATCTCAATATCATAGCAACGCATATAATGTCATTCAGCAGAACATAAAATACAACTAACATTCTTTTTTTAAAAAAGATTTTATTTTTTTTTAGATAGAGGGGAAGGGAAGGAGAAAGAGAGGGAGAGAAACATCAATGTGTGGTTACCTCTCACGCACCCCTTACTGGACCTGACCCACAACCCAGGCATGTGCCCTGACTGGGAATCAAACCAGCAACCCTTTGGTTCACAGGCCCATGCTCAATCCACTGAGCTACACCAACCAGGGCTACAATTAACATTCTTTATTCCAAGAGGCCTTTGAGTTGTTCTTTTCCTCTCATATTGTCCCAGAGACAGTTAAGATGGAGGTCGTAGCCATCATTTCATGATAGAAACCCTCAACGGATTCAATGTGGAAAGAACATACCTCAATATAATAAAGGCCATATATGACAAATATACAGTTAACGTTATACTCAACAGTGAAAGACTGAAAGCTTCTCCTCTAAGATCAGAAACAAAAATACTCTTGCTGAACATAGTGTTAGAAGTCCTAGCCAGTGCAATCAGGGAAGACAAACAAATAAAAGGAATCCAAATTAGAATGAAAGTAAAATTGTCATTATTTACAGATGATACTATCTTATATGTAGAAAACCCTAAAGACTTAGCCAAAAAACTAACCAACAAATACAGTAAAGTCAAAGGACATAAAATCAGCATACAGAAATCAGTGGTGTTTCTGTACACTAACAACAAAACATCTGAAAAATAAATTTTTAAAAAATCTATCCCACTCACAATAGCATCAAAATCAATAAAATACCTAAGAATAAATTTAATGAAGGAGGTGAAAGGTCCTAAAATTTATATGAAACCACCAAAGACCTCAAATATCCAAAGCAATCATGGGAAAGAAGAACAAAGCTGAAAGCCTAACACATCATAATTTTAAATTATATTACACAAATACAATAATTAAAATAGTATTGTACAGGTATTAAAATAGACACATAGCCCTGGCTGGTGTAGCTCAGGGGATTGAGTGCGGGCCTGTGAACCAAAAGATTGCTGGTTCAATTACCAATCAGGGCACATGCCTGGGTTTGGAGCCAGGTCCCCAACAGGGAGTGCATGAGAGGCAACCACACATTGATGTTTCTCTCCCCCTCTCCTTCCCTTCTCCTCTCTCGAAAAATAAATAAATAAAATCTTTTAAAAAATAGACACATAGACCAATAGAACAAAATAGAGAACCCAGAAATGGACCCTTGCATTTATGGTCAATTAATATTTGACAAGGGAGTGAAGAAAACTCAGTGAGCGAAGGATAGTATCTTCAACTAATCAATAAATCATGTTGGGAAAATTGGATAACCACATGCAAAGCAATGAAATTTGATATCTTATACTACTAATAAAAATTAACTTAAAAAGGATTAAACATAAGATCTGATACTATACTACTCCTAGAAGATAACACAGGGAAGAAACTCCTTTATGTTAGTTTTTGCAATGATTTTTATAGATGACACCAAAAGCATAAACAACTAAAGCAAAACTCAACTGGGGCTACAGCAAACTAAAAAGCTTCTGCACAGCAAAAGGAACAACAAAAAAAACTGACAGACAACCTATGGAATGGCAGAAAATATTGGCAACCACATATATGATAAGAGGTTAATATCCAAAATATATAAAAACTCAAGAAAAACACAACAAAACAATTAAAAATGGGTGGAGGAATTCCAAGATGGCTGCAGAGTAGCTGGAAGCTCAGTCTGCTTGCTCCTAGACCCAGACCGGTCTTGCAGCTAAATTGCAGAACAATCAACTTGAAAAACCAGCTGAAGTGTAGCTGATCTAAAATTTTAGAAGCAGAAGCACAAGGGAAGATGGAAAGAGACAAGGAGAGGGTGAAGCCCCTCATGCAGGTGTGGTGACAAGGGAGTCAGAGGGATACTGTACCAGAGGAGCTCCCTCTCCATAGGAGGGTGGAACCTCATCCCCATACAGGGATCCCCAATCCAGAGCAACAAGAGACAAGAAGGGGAGCCCATGCAGCATCAGGAGTCAGAAGCAGTGGGGATTAGATCCACCTGGGAGACCAGAGCCCCACGCCAGGGAAGGAGTGAGCCCATTGTTACAATACTAGCTTGGGAAGTTTTCCCTGATCTGTGAATGCTAGAGGAGTCACATGGCAGTTGGAGGCTAGAGAAGGGGTGTTCTTGGTACACAGAACAGTGAATTTGGAGGGCCCTCTGTTCTCTAGAAGGACTTTGGGCAGATTGCTGGTCAGAGTCTGGATGGTGAGGCTTGATGGAGAGGACCACCCTAACCCACATTAGGTGGCGACCCTCCCTACCAATCTACTGAGTCGTTCAGTCTGCCTCAAGGCAAAGGGGAACTATGCTGGGCTAAAAATTTGGCTACACCTTGGTTGGTTAGACGGTGCAGAAGAGTGAAACATTTGGCCCGTTTAAAGCCCAGGAGGAACTGGGAGATTTGGCCCTTCCCTGTTGTTGCCGCTGCATGCTCAGAGACTTGAGTGCCAAGCGTACTGATTTTTTTGTGTGTGATCCCCAGCTGGACTTCTGCCCAGGAGTCAGATGGGCATGCTCTGGGCTCTGCATCTGAAATGTGGGGAATCAGAGTCAAGCTCCCCAGAAAGTTCAGCCTGCGCAGCCATGGAAAGAAGAGGAAGTGCCTGCCTACCCTTCCTACTGAGTGTGAGCACCACCATCGGAGCTGAAACACCCCTTGCCAGGTCCTGGTTACTCCCCCTGAGAGCATTTCTGTGAAAGAAGGGAGAGCAGCTCAGAGGGGGGACTGTCAAAGGATGAGACTGGAGGCACATCCAACCTCTGAGCTCTGGAGGCCCCATCTGCTAGTCAACTAGAAGCTGCACCCTGACAGACTTGCCAAGGGCCAGGATGGGACAGCATCTGACATTGGCTTGTGACAGAGAACCTCTTGAGAGACCTAAGATCAGCACAACAAATGGCCAGCTTCAGACAGCAACAGAGTGGGACCCAATGGGCTTCACCAAGCTTCACTAACAGTGTATGCAAAGAGTCATCAGAGCAGGCACAAACAATCTGGTGAGGCAAAGCATACTTTTTTTATTTTTTAATCTTTTCTTTATTTTGTCTTTTCTATTTCATTTTTTCTTGTCTTCCTGTTTTTCTTTCATATCTCTCATTCTCTTTCCTATTCTTATTCTGTTTTCTCTTTTCTATTTTTTTCAGTTTTCCTTATTTTTATTTCATCTATATCTTCTCTATATATGTATTTATTATTTTTGTTATTATGTTTCTTTCTTTTATCTTCCCTTTTTCCTTTCATATGCTTTCCAACTTCTTTTTCCTTCTCTAATTCTTTTTGTTACTTGTCTTTTATAATTCTTTTCTCTTTTTTAATTTCTTATTGTTTTTGTTAGAGTATTAGTGACTTTTCATTTCTGATTCTTTTAGTTGTTATTTTGTTGTTGGTGTTTGTTTGTTTGTTTGTTTAGTTGTTTTGCATTTTCTTTCACTTTGGATTATTTTGTTTGATGAGCACATGTACAACAATTTGCACAATATGGTTGGGGCTGAGCCTCAACTAGCCTGACAATGAAGCACACCCATGAATGGGACAACAACAATCAAGAAACAATTACAACCCTGGCTGGTGTGGCTCAGTGGATTCAGCACTGGCCTGTGAACTAAAGGGTTGTCAGTTCGATTCCCAGTCAAGGCACATGCCTGGGTTGCAGGTCTGGTTCCTAGTTAGGGCATGTGTGAGAGGCAACCGATTGATACTTTTCTCTCACATCTATATTTCTCTCTTTCTCTCTCTTCTTCCTTTCTCCTCTCTAAAAAATCAACAAGCATATCCTCAGGTGAGAATAAAAAGTCAGATTACACAGGAGTATAGTAAGATTTTTTAAAATAAACTCAATATCTGTACCACTTTGATAATAAAAATACATTAAAAGAAAAAGTTTACCCAGGAGATAAATATTTCTAGGTACAAAGTTCCATATATACTTACTAATTCAACCATGTTAATTATATAGTTGAAATTTCCTGTGATGTTATTTTTGGTTCATTTCATCTGTCATGCCTGGCAATGGTTTTGTTAAATTATCCCCTTATAACTGCTATTATTTTGACTTGTATTTCTAATATATTTTGTTTTGTATTAATTGAAACTACATTCCAGGCCAGGCTTTCTCATTTTAGGCTGTGCCTTTTAAAATTCTATCTTGACCTTATTTGTCCTCTTTATTCCATATAATACTATTTTGCTTTAAATTCTACTCCATTTGATGTTCACTTACATAGTCACCATGCTTTTTTGTTTATGTTGGCAAGACTTTGCCCATCTTTCTATTTTTAATATTTCTGTATCAAATTGTTATGTTAGAGCTCTTATAAGTAGTATAGGCTGAACTTCCTTTTTTTCTCTTTTAAAATCAACCCGTGTTTTTGCCTTTTGTTAGGAGAAACAAATTTATGACTTAATTTAATAGCTATGTTTTGATCCGATTCTTGCTATCCTATTTTATGCTTTCTTGCCTTTTCCAAATATAAGAGCTGTAATTGAGGCAGTAGCAGTGGGAAAGAAAAGATAAAGTGAAGTGGAAAGGTAATGATGATGATAATGATATGGGGGGTGCAGGAGAATGTGGGTGTAGAGGATTGAGAAATAGTTTCCTGATATCAAGCTTTGTCAAATGGTGTATAGAAGGATGAAAGACCTTCTTTTGTTTGTTGTGTAATGGTAGAGATGATGAGTTTAGTTTAAGATATGTTCTCTGAATTCCTTGTGACATATGTAAGTAGAGATATGCTACAAAACCAATTTGGATATATAAATCTGGAACTTACGAAAGGCATCTTCACCTACACGTTCATAGCTCTAGGGGAGAATCTGAATTTTGCCTGTGATTTAAAAGAACAATTAATTTGATGATGGTCCATATTCACGTTAAGCCTTTATCTATGGCAAAGATGTACCAGACTTCCTTCCCCCATACCTGGGATAAACAAAGCAAGAAAAATTACCTTTGCCATTCCAACTGAACTGGCATTCAATTCTGAGATCCCTTGGTTGGTCTTGTCTCCACGTTCCCATATACCAAAGTCCTGGCATAAAATAAGCAACATTCCATTAGAAAATCATCACTACTAAATGCTTACTAGATGCACAACTGTTAAATAAAAGGCACAAATAATAGCTAATTTGCCATATTTATGCTTATTAAGGATATGCCAATGAGTTGGGTTGCTTCCACAGATATTTTCCCAGTAACTTTAAATTCTAGGATGGCTTCCAAGAAGTTGTAGGACTCCTGGACAGTTTAATTGTAGTCGAAGTGTGATTAGGCCTTCTAAATTTCCCTGTCCAGTTTCAAATTCAATCATGTTGTTTCCTTCTCAGACCCTTTCACTCATATGTTGCCTGCTCTGCTTCCTTTCTTTTATATATTTCTTCCCCAGCATTTTATTTTAGAGTTAGAATGACTTCTTCATAAGAAATAATTATCATAATGCTTCATCAAAAATTTTGCTTGTAATCCTTGGCACAATACCAGTAACTTACTGTCTTCCCTTCCTTCCCCCATACCTTCCAGCCAAATAAAATTCCAAATTAGCAAGTAGATACTACTCTCTTTCTGTCCTCCCCAACTTTAATCAGCAGACTTCTAATTGTCCACCAGAGAATGCCAACATCAAATACTGAACTCTGACGTTGTGGAGTAGAGCTACCTTGTGTTTTTATCAGAGGTCAAGCTCTCCAGGGTCAATCAACTAGATTAGAGTGAATTATAGCAGGGAAATATGCCCAGCTCCCTACACATTAAAGTTCTTTAATCACTTTCCTGGCCAGAAAATATTCAGGAAATTAGCTCAAAGCAACTCAAAGAGCAGGTAGTAATGAAGTGGAAAAAAAGATTAAACTTTTAAAAATAAGATTCATAAAACTCGTTTCCAACCTGGAATATCTGAGTCTTAGATTAATAAGAAAATCACATGAATTGGTTCCAGTAGAAAAGTATGTTATCAATCAAAATAGGATAAAAAAATAAGTATCTCTCTGTTACTAATCCCTACAGTTTAACCTAGTTCATGCTTTTTGGAGTTTTTAATAGTTTGGATGGGAAAATTCTCCACTCAAAGGGTCAGACTAACGATCATAGTGGGAAAAATACGCTCTTGGCTAGAATCTCTCATATCATCATTATCAACAAAAATAGCTAATTCCTACATAGAGCTCACTATGTAGTTACATAATTCTAAGTAGTCCATCTACAGAGGTACTTATCAAAATTTCTCATCAAAGTAGATACCCAAGGAATCTAGGAAATGGAGCCTAAGCCACACCTTGATATTTTACCTTAAATATCCATTCTGATTTTACTCCATATTGGCATTGACAATGTACCCTGCACTAATCTGTGAACTTTACACTACTATCTTCCTTAATCATTACATTTATAGATGATAAAACTGAGGTGCAAAGAGAGCTTAAGTAACTCACCCAAGGGCACACAGCTAATAAGTGACAGACCTGGGATTAGAGGCCAAGTACTCTTACTCCAAAGCCTACATTCTTAACCATAGTTCTATATGGCCCCTTGATAATATAAAGATAACAGTTAAAATTACTTTCAATAAACTTTTTCTTTTGAGTAACTTTACACTTCCAAATAAGTTACAAAGACAGTAAAAGTGAGTTCCCATACACCTTTCATTCAGCTTTCCTTAATGTTAACAACTGACATATCATAGTACAACTGTCAAAGCTAAGAAATTAACATCAGAACAATACTACTAACCAAATTATGGACTTGATTAGGATTTTACCACTTTTTCCACTAATACTTTTTAATATTCCAGGATCCAAGCCAGAATACCACCCTACATTTGTTGTGCTTCCTGAGCCTCTTCCAATCATTTACAGTTCCTCCAGTCCTGTCTTCCATGACATTGACACTTTTTTGAAGATTTGTGGATTAATGGTCAAATATTTTATAGATTTCCATCAATTTGGGTTTGCCTCATGTCTTCTCTTGCTTAGATTAAGGTTATGCATTTTTGGCAAGGATACTACAGACATTATGCTATGCCCTTCTCAGTGCATCATATCAGAGGGCACACAATGTTATGTTTTATCACTGGTGATGTTAATCTTCATCACTTGGTTAAGGTGGTGTCTTCAGTGTTATTCCATTCTACTGTTACCATTTTCCAACTTGTAATTAATGAGTATCTTGAGACACTTTATGACTACAAATATCCTGTTTCTCTTCCAATATCCACCCACTAATGTAGCATTGCAAACCCTGAGAAAGAAGACACCTACTAAGAAGGGCTTCTGATGGCTAACTGGATTCAAATTTAAAAAAGAAAAAAAAAAAACAGAGCCTAGCAGCCATTTCTACACAGGGGCCCCTCACTCAAACTGCACTTCAGGGAGAAGCCTGCACTGAACTGCCTGCCTGCACTGTGTTCCTGCCATCTGAGCCAGCCCTTATACAGGAGTTCCTGGAATCCTATTGCAACCAATAGGACTGAGGCTTTCCCCATCCAGTTGGAGCTGCACAGCTCTGACCAACCAGAGTGACTCTATTCTGACCAATCAGGACAATGCCTTTTGGACCAATCAAACTGTGAGGATTTGGAGTCCTCATCTGCATGAGGACAGGCCAACTGGGGACCAGAGATATAGACTTCCGTCCATATAAGCCAGCTCCCCTCTGGCTCTGGGAGGTACTTTCTCTTTCCACCAAAGCTTAAGACTGCATTTTTCTGGCTGAGCTAAAACACTGAAGATGTCTTGCAGGAGACCAATGCAAGCCAGAGCAGACTGGCACAGAAAGGAGTCGACCAAAGCATGGTGGGGCAGACCAGTGCAGTGCAAAGCACAGGCAAGGAACAGAGCAGAGCTGTATGGCCAAAGAAGGGGCTGTCCCAGTGCTGCCTCCCAGTTGTGCTGTTTTCACAACTGTGCTTTTTCACAGACATGCTGTGTACCACAATTGAGCTGTTTTGCACTGAATAAAGTTTCCTTCACTGCACCTCAGATTTGGGGTTCCTGTTGGTGTTGAATTGGTATCAGTGACCATCAGTTGACAGTACCCATTAGTGTGATTCTTGCCTGCAAGAATTATTAGTGGTGTTTCCATGGTGATTTTCTAGTTTCTTCATTACCTCTGTGGTCATTAATGGCCATTCTTCACTAAGGAAAAACTGTCCTTTCTCCCTCATTTACTTATTTAGTTGTTTATATCAGTACAAACTTACGGATATATAGGTTATTCTCTGGGTTGTAATAAAATGTTATTATTTATTTTCTTGCTCAAATTGTTTCAGTTTTGGCCTTAGGGAGTTTTTCCAGGTTTGACCTGCCCCATTCCTTTTGGAACGCGTCCTCACTCTTGTCACTACATGATACTCCAGTCTCATCTTGTATTTTCCCCATACCAGTCTAAGAATCAACCACCTCTCTTGGGAATTCTGCTTTCTTTTATTACAGAATGATAATTACAATCCTAGACTTGACCAATGGTGCTCATTGTCACCGTAGTGTCATTGTTTCTAGGTCCTCTCACTAAAAAGAACTTGAAAATATCCACACGTACACATGCAGGTGCATGCAAACACATGTACGTACACATATACCTCAGACGCCTTGTATTTATTTCTGTATGTACCTGATATCACTTTTCACATCAAATCTCTGAGTTAAAGATGTAGGAAGGTCAGCCATATTTATCTCATGGCTAGCCTCACCTGCCCCCAAACTAGTTCTACCCTAGTTTGTGCAGCAAAGATTAGAGTACCAGAAGGCACAAATATCATTAATTCTACTGCTGCAACCTTTAGCTGCAGTGGAGAGGTCAGAGAACCCTGAGTTGCACGCTGGACCACAGTAGGCCTATGGTATCAGAAGGCAAAGAGATCAGTCAACAAATAAAGTGTGCTTGCATAAAATATGTGTATGTTAGATTTAACCTTCTGGCAAATATGGAGTGACAGGTTCCAGATTTACACCCCCCACCTAAAACAACTAAACAATTAAGTTAAAAAAACAGACTATTTATGATGTAGCCATTTTTGATGCAATGAATATGCAATGCAGAACAGTGATCCCTGACAGAGAAGATGTTAAATATTTTATGATTTAATATAAATTTACCTCATATAGTAGTTAAAAGAAAAAGTAACTAGTTTGTATAGTAGATACTGAATCAATGTGTACAGATAACATTACACACATGATTAAATGTTATTTCTAAGTAGCTAACTAACCCATGGCTACTCCCTAGGCATCTTGCTCCTGTTCAAGACCATAAGTCATTAGAATAAGACTACAATTTAGCCCCAGACTGTCAAATACATACCAACAGATATTGTACAGTTCGCAAGAAATGAAAGCATAGAATCTTGACACTCTTGCCTCTGTAACTCCCTTGGGAAGAAGGTAATCAGAGGATGACAGAGGTTATCAATGAAAGAAGCTAAAGGTAATTTTTCCAGAAGCCTTATAGATTAGTTCACTATAAGGGGCAGCATTAAAAGATAAAATGGATTATCCAGAATTTACAAAATACCATGTTTAAAATACATTCCCAAATGAGTACTTACAGCAGTTTTATATGCAGCTTCAATGTAAAACACAAGGTTCTGAATGAAATTGACTTCATCTAGGCTGTGGATGATATGAAGTCCTGAGGAAAAAGAATAAAGATATAGAGTTGGTCAATGATCACTATAGCTTTTAAAGGCAGCTATAGTGACTAAGTGACCCAAGCATTACCAGGTAATCCTACTTCTGCTTAGGAATAAGGGAAGGCACTTTGATTAAGAACCACAAAAATAAGATCACAAATCAGCCTTAGGCTAACCTTCAACTAAGTACAATAACAGCATATTTTTAACATGGAAGAATTTTAACTATTATTTGTAGGTTTTAATAGAAAGTCTCAGGCTCCTAATTTTATAGGTAACTAATTCATAATGTGTCTAAATGTCAAACCTAGGCATCTGGAAAAAGGCAAATATTTCATAAAAGAGTTGGAAAGAGTCTAAATACTGAGGAAGAAGTAGATATACATTATGATTCTTAGGAGAACTTAAATCTATTATTTTTGGAGTAAAATGAGAATTATTCTAAATGTAGGCTATACACAGATACTTACAGCATACAATGGAGTGTTTTGCATGAATTACCCACCTACTTTTTACAACATCCCTAAGAGGCAGGTCTTCTATTTTCTCAATGAGGCTCAGAGAAATTATTTCGCTAAGGTCATGTAACTAATAAATAGGACTCAATTGACTATGAACTTCTGTATCACTTCAGAGACTGAGATCCTAACCAAGATGCTATACTGCCTCCCAATATGTACAGTATAATCCATTTTTGTTTACAAAGTAACACTTCTCACCCTGGCCAGGTGGCTCAATTGGTTGGAGCATTGTTCTGTACACCAAAAATGGTTGCAGGTTTCATCCCTGGTTGGGGCACATACAGGAAGCAATTGACAGGCATTTCTCTTTCACATCGATGTTTCTCTCTCCCTTCCTCTCTCTCTAAAACCAATAAACATATCCTTGTGTGAGGATAAAAGAAAAAATAACAATTCTCTCCTCTCTCCTTCCCCATCTCTTATTTTTAATTGAATACCAACAGGTATACAGTGGAAGTCTTCCACCCAGAAACACATCATTCCCACTCTGTCAAATCTCCTCTCTGGAGGAAACAAGTCTTACCTGTTTCCTCTGTATCCTTTCTGAGATATATTATGCTATACAAAATTTACACAAACAGTAATACCATACTACGCTGCACCTGGCTTTTTTCATGTACTACTTGGAGACAATTTAAAGTATACCTGCCTCATCTTTTTTTAACAGCTACACAGCTTTCAACTGAATGCCTATTCATATAACCAATTCATTAATGAAAGGCATTTAGTTTGTATCTAATCTTTTATCACCACAGTCAGTACCACCATGAATATCTGTGTATTTATGTATCTTTGTGCTCATGTACCAGTATATTAAGGTAAATTCTTAGAAGTAGAATTGCCAAGTCACAGATTTATGCATTTTTTCCCAAGATTTTATTAGGAAATTTTCAACAAATAAAAGAAATGAAAGATTTTTACAGTGAACACCTATGTATACACCATCTGGACTGAACCATTAACATTTTACTATAATATTCCATCACATACCTATCCATCCATCAATCCATCTCATTTTTTGATATCTGTCAAAGTAAGCTGCAAATATCAGTACACTTATCCATAATTTTACCATGTGTGTATTAAATGTTGATAAATTATTACTGTTATTCTGCAAAGAAGTTGCATAGTTTACATAACAAACAGTACTGCCTGTTCTCTAAACCATATCAACACAAGCTTTAATAAGTTGTTGATCTTTGCTACTAGTAATGGATGAGAAACAGAATCTCCTTGTTTAATTTGAAGTTCTTTTATTATGAATAAGGTTGTGAGTCTTTTTATATGTTTGTAAGCCATCTGTATTTCTTTCCCTATGAACTGTTTGGTTGTGTCCACCAATTTATATTGAATTGCTGGTCTTTCTGTTATTGTTACATTAATGAATATTAAGAAAGCCTTTTGGCCATCATATGTGTTACAAGTATTTTTTCTAGTATTTTGAACCTTGACTTTGTTTACAGTACATTTTTATTCTCAGAAACTTTTATTAAAAAGTTTTATCCCATAAATGTTTCTGGCACTTTTATAGTTTCAGTTTTTATATTTAAATCTTTGATCTATTAGCAGATATTTTAAATCATATAACTGTAACTTCAGAACTAAAAAGGACCATATGATCCACATCATCAGACTGCAAGGCTTTGTCAAAACAGCAACCACACCACAGGACAGCAGCAGGTCCCTGGTTCTTTTTGAGCTGCTATCCCAGGGCTAGAGCTCAAAGGAAGTGAGTCTGTGTAAGTCTGTGCACAAGTCCTTTAAGAGGAATTGCCTGGTACCCCAGAGGCCTCCATATCCCTCAACCTCAATCCCTGCTGGTTTTTACAGTCAGAAGTTATAGGGACTTCTCTTCCCAGCACTGGAACCCTAGGCTGGAGGGTCTGGTGTGGGGCTGGGAACTATCGCTCCTCAGGAGGGATCTCCACAGCCAAGATATTCCTCCCCATTTTTATCCCACATTGGTAGGTGTGGGACCTACCTATTCCATGTCTCTGCCCCTCCTACCAGTCTTGATGTGGCTTCTTCTTTAATTCCCTACTTGTAGGGCTTCCATTCAGCCAGATTTCAGGCAGTTCTGAATGATGGCTGTTTTGTAGTTTAGTTGTAATTTTGATGTAGTTGTGGGAAGAGGCAGGTACCACAATTACCTATGCTGCCATCTTGACTGGAAGTCAAGTATGCTGATTCTATTTTCTGCCAACTCAAATCTGTTAAGATCTTCTAGTAAATTTTTTATTTCAGTTACTATGCTTTTCAACTCCAGAATTTCCATTTGGTTCACTTTTAGCTCTCTATTGATATTCTCTATTTAATGAAATACTTTCAACACATACTCTTTATTCTTTAAGCATGGTGTCCTTTAGATTATTGGATATTTTTATAGTAACAGCTTTGAAGTCTTTGTCTCCTAAGTTCAACATATACTTCCTCTCAAAGGCAGTTTCTGTTACCTGTTTTTTCCTTGTGTTTGCTCAGAGTTTCCTGTTTTTCACATGCCTCATAAATTTTGGAAAACTGGATATTGTAGATTATATGTTACAGGAACTCTATAGATACTGAGACCTTCCTCGATGGAGATTGTTTTTCTTTAGTTGTTTATTTGTTTAGTGACTTGGCTGGACAATTTCAGTGAAATTTATTTTCTCCACGGTATGCAGCCTCTGATGTTGTTCCTTAGAGGGTATATGTAGCCTCGGACCTGCACACTGTTACCCCAAGAAGAAAGTGACTTTGGTTTTAGTAACTGTCTCTTTCCCTAACTGTTAAGAGTCTGCCTCTGCTATACCCAGTTGTTTATCTCCCCTGGTTACCAGATGGCTGCTCTATTACTTTTTACAATGCCCTGAGGCATATATTGCTCCATGGTCTCACCCAGTTAAAATCAGGCCCCATTTCAGGTGGTCTTTGAGGCCAGTCTTTGACACTTCTAACCCTAGGAGGACTCTTTTTGGATGGATCCTTTCTCCTTGGCTCTGTTACAACTTCTAGATAGTCTATGAATTAGCTTGTTACTCTTCTTGAGCTATCAGCCTCCTCCTGATTTCGTAGAGTCAAAATGTCCATTGTTTTTGTGAATGCCCTTAATCCTGAACTCTTCCACATTCTGTTCCAAATAGTCAATTTTCTTGGGAAAAGCAATGATGAAGCTTTCTGTTTTTATGGCCTGCTTCTCCCCCCATGCTAGTAGCATGACCCAGGTGGCTCAGGACTCATATTCTCAGCCTGATCTGCCTAGGATTAAACTTCTATTCCACAAGTGAGACTGGGGGTTATGAAGGGAGTTCCGGACCTCTCTGTTATTCTTGACTAGACTACAGCTTCTTCAACTTGTGACTGGGGAGAATGAGAAATGCTGGCAACCTGCCTCTCTCAGGAAAATCTCATAGCTCTAAAATGGGAGTTGGAGAAGAGCCTTGTACTCTTGTCCACAACCACCTTGAGTGTTCTTTTGTCATGGTGAGTTTGGGGCAGGGAAGGGAGCATATGGTGGCCCAAACACCACACTTTCTCACTGCTGTCACCAAGATTTAGATTTCTTTTAATAAATGAATCTCTACTAACTCTAGATCCTTAAGACAATTTCCAGTGAATTTAAATGGTTGATTTTTAAAAACTTAATTTTCCCTACTTATGGTTATTTGCTGGGGAGAGGGTCTGTGGAACTCTTCATGCCACCATCCTGGGAGTTGCAGTCAGCTTCTGTCTAAGCCTCTCATTTAAACAAGGTTGAGATTTTTAAGAATTTGAAAATGTGAAGAGAATTGCTAAATTTTCCATGAAGATCTTTCATATTCTACCAATAAATTATCTCTCACATCCATCCATTTCATCCTAAAGACAACTGCCTTACATAAGTTCTCCATCATTTCTTACCTAAAGTATTTCACTAACCTCCCAAGTAGTCCTCCATCTTAATTTTCTTCCCCTCCAATCTATCCTCTTTCTACTAGAGTTAATTATCTAAAACTTTCTTTTAAAAAAGATTTTATTAATTTATTTTTAGAGAGAGGGGAAAGGAGGGAGAAAGAGAGGGAGAGAAACATCGATGTGTGATTTGCCCCTCATACACCCCTACCGGGGACCTGGCCTGCAACCCTGGCATGTGCCCTGACTGGGAATCGAACCAGAGACCCTTTGGTTCACAGGCTAGTGCTCAATCTACTGAGCCACACCAGCCAGGGCTAAAACTGTCTTAACTATTTACTTTGAGGGGCTCTCTACTGACTACAGAATAAACTCCAACATAATACACAGACTCTTAAACAGCTAGCCACAACTCTGTAGCTTCACCTTTTTGCCATTTTTCCAGATCTGCTTTACACTCTAAACATAGAAGTACTTTTCAAACTTCTGAACTTCTAGTCATACTGTTCCCTTCCCTTTTCTGACTTGTGAATATCTACTTATGCCTAGTTATTTCTCAAGGGCCTGATCAAAAATATCCATCTTATTCCAAGCACCTATCGAAGTCAACTCATTGAACTGAAAATCAAATTTTAAGTCAGGAATCAGGAGATGACATTTGCTGAATAAATGAATATGTCTCTTATAAGCCTCTTTAGTATATTTTTGCTTCTTTTCTGGGCTCAAAATGAAAAACCATAAGGGATACTTAGATACTTTTTGCTTTGTAAAAAAAATTCCAGAGTTGGTATTGAAAGAGTATTAGAAATGGAGTTATATCTGCCATTTGATTTAAAACAACAAAACCTAAAAATATACTTATTCAGGGAGAAACCACCCCTCCAAAAGAAGGGAGTATATAGGTAGCTACATTATAACTTTAAGAAAAGGTTACTCTGCCTCTGAGATGTATGTTCTGGAGGGGAATAAAAGGAAGGCTTTATCACCAAAATACATTTATGCAAGAAAAGGAGAAGAAGAGTATTCTGAAGTAATTCCCACCCTGAATGGTTTTAGTACCAAGTAGCTCTGTAACCAGATAGGAAGATAAAAAAATTACAATGTCAAAAATGTGGTATTGTGACAAGTGCATTTACTTTAACCTCAGGTCAATCTGGGAAAGGTCCTGTTTAATTTATAAATTGATTATCATCAGATTTATTGTCTTCTTCAATATAGGATAAATAAAAGGGAATTATGTTGGTTCTTACGCTTTCCTCTTTTCAGGTAAAGCATCTAAAAGTAGTAACAAAACCATATAAAGAGGGTTATTATTCAATAATAAAAAATAAACATTTGAATTCTGACTCCTAAGTTAATTCCCTTAATAAAATTTAGAGGCCCATAGAGAGATGCCTTGTTTATAATATATTAATAAACAGTAGAATAAAGTAGGTGATTCAATTTATGTTCATACTAACTATAGGCTTGCTTGTCAGTGCATAGTATGAGAACAAGCAATAAACCCTAGTCCTTCTTCCCCATCTCATGGTCTCTGAGGATTAATAAAAGATAAAAATACTTATCTAAAGGAAATCTACCCCAGGTTTCCTGGTTCTCAATTTAAAAATACTAATTAGTATCCCAGATTTGTTTCTCAACATAAAGGAATACCAACTAGATCTCAAAAAATTGTTTCTCCTTGTACAATTTTCAAAATATTATGGTTCCAATGTGCATCTTTGAGCAATGTAAAGAGCTATTTTATTTTCTGGAGAAGCCACTTGTGGTAGAGCAAGTGCTCTAAAATGCTGTGGCCCCCAGTACTTCTGTCCTTGTACCAACCTGAGGCAGTCATTTGTGCTAAGAAGAGCAGATACACAGAGGTGGCATCCAACTGCAGGTGTCCCCACTGGTCATCACCCACTACAGTGGCACAGGTTTTGGTGTTGTACTTGGCATGGAGGCTATCCTTGGTACTCTGACTGTATTTGAAGGATTCTACTTTATCCACCTGGAGAAAACAAAAACAGTTAAAGATGGCTATGCAGAAAAAGCAACCCATATACAATACTTCTGTAGTACTTTAACTGAACAACTTAGTTCCTGAAACTTAGATTTCATTATGGGTGCATCTGATATATGATATTGGGTTGGCTAAAAAGTTCATTTGTTTTTTTCTAAGATGGCCCTAGTAGTACTTCGAACAATTTTGTTGAATTGTATTGTGACAGCTGTCATATTAGCGTGCATTTAAAAAAATTATCAAAATTGGTCAAGTTTTATGTAGCCATTTTAATATTGAAGATGTAAGAAAATATGAAACATTTTTGACATATTATGCTTTATTATTTCAAGAAAGATAAAAACGCAGCTGAAATGCAAAAGATTTGTGCAGTGTATGGAGAAGGTGCTGTAACTGATCGAACATGTCAAAAGTGGTTTGCGTAGTTTCATGCTGGAGATTTCTCGCTAGATCATTCTCCATGGTTGGGTAGACCAGCTGAAGTTGATAGCAATCAAATTGAGACATTAATTGAAATCAATTAACATTATACCATGTGGGAGATAGCCAACATACTTGAAATATCCAAATCGATAAAGTTATTGGTGTAAATAAAAAAAATGTGTCTTTATGGAATAAACAAACTTTCTGGCCAACCCATTACACCTTAAAATATGGTTCATTAAATTAGTGAATTTAAACCAATTTGATAAGGTAGAAAGTGCTAGTATCTCAAATACCTAAAAAAGTAGCAAATCAGGATAAAAATAACAAATGATGGCTGTGAGATAGTCCAATAGAGAGAGCACTAGTAAAAAAGGTTAAACTAGGCAGAGTTGATTTCTTCTTATTTTAGACTTGTTGAATGCCTGTGAATGGATACTTTGTTAATCCAGGCCTCAATTTCTCCTTCTAATAAAATGTAGTATTGGTTTCAAGAAAATCAGTTCAGATTCAAGGTGTACAACTTTGTGTAAACCTCCTAGGATAAAGGGAAAACACTTTTGAATATAAAAATATCATAAATAACCTAAAAGATAAACCACAGACTACTAAAAATTATTTGAGGTTTGCAGCAAAGGATTGATAACCATAATGTTCTGGAACTCCTCAAATAAGCAAGAAAGAGACACTCAAAAGAAAAATAGTCAAAAGACCTAACAGACAATTTAATAGGAGAAAAATGCAAAGTTTTTAATCTACACATGAAAGGATGCTCAACTTAATTCAAGATCAGGAAAATGCAAATTAATCCAAGGAGATGTGAGTCCTTGGCTCCTTATCTCCAATCACAGAATCTGAAACACTCCTAAAGGGATTTTTTTCCCCTAAGTTTTGCATCAAAATTCATTTTGACATTGGGCTATTTGTAGTTTCTATTTATTTTATTAGTGTGAAAATCTGTGTTTCCCTACAGAGAGATTAATGTTTTTGATAATAGAGTGCTGTTCTGGACCTGCTGAGCACATAATATACTATATGGTATACATGCTGTAGTGCCTTCTAAAATCTGAAAAATTCTGAATTTTAAAATTTATCAGGTCCCAAGGATTGCAGATGAGGGCTTATAGAATTGTATCATCATTTACTCAATATAGATTAACTACATGTACAGCAATGATAAAGTATATTAAAAAATCATTTGCAGAGAAGTAAAAAAAGACTAGAAGGAAACATTCCAGTAGTAACTGGGTGGTAAAATCATGGGTGACATTTCCCCCCTCAATTCTACAACTTTTCTAAAATTAGTGTGTACTATTAGTGAAATTGGAAAAAATATGTATATGTATGATATAAACATTCCCTAAGGGGTGAAGAAAGTACTACAATGTGCTTTTATTACAGAGGGGGCTGTTAACAATACCTGTCTGATCATGCAGTGCAGCAGTCCCCTCATCAGTTTCACTACACTCTGCAAAAATAAATGGAAACAAGAGTGTTATAAACATCCCTAGATGCAGGAACACTTACTCAGCAACTGCTGTTTGTACATGACCTTTTGAGGACAAGTAACCCTATCCTGGGTTCCTATTTACATGGCATTTACTTTATAAGTACACAGAAGAGCAGATTGCAGCTAAAAGTGGAATCAAAAGCTGCAGTTGGTGACTCCTCCAAGTTAAAAAGTCTAAATTCTAACATGTTTATGTAAAACTAAGCCAACCAACCTACTAGAGGACATTTCACCTGGAGAAAATGGGTGGGTCAACTCAAAAATCATAAAGCTATGAGGATATTCTAAAATATATCCCATGGCTTAGAAAAGCCAACATCATCATGTTCACTTTTTTCTAAACTAGCCAAGACTTATCTTCAAGAGTCCACAGAAATATTTATCTGGACGTTTCCCTTAAAGAATAAAATGATCGTCAATTCAGAAGAATTTTAAAGGGCAATCATTAGTACAACTCAACCCCTTTTCCATGCAAGGAAAAAAGACACAACTTCTTAAGTCATTATTTCTCTTACTAGGACCTGGCAATTTCTAAAGTAGTTTTCTAATCATAGTACTCCAAAATTCTGATTACCAACTATATAGTATACTAGTTGGTATAACACAGTAATAATAATTATATTTAATTATAATATAGTGTAGTCATACAATACTATATAATATTACATGATCCTATCCTATATTAGTTATACTAAATGACACTAGAAGGGCCCATAAACAATGGCATGGATAGGCAATATGTTTTGAAATAACATCACCAAATAAATAGCTTCTCCATTTCTCTAAGTTTTCTGTTTCAGAGTCCAGAAGAAATACAACCAGGTTACTCCAGGGAATGCTGGCTCAGAGGTGGCTTCAGGACACCTCTGCAAAATAATCTACTTAGGAAACACATTCTGATATTCTTTCAAAACATTCTGGTGATAGGCATGATAAGAATAAGTACCTATTAATTATGCTCCAAATCTTTATGAAGTATTTTATTGAAGGAAAAATAAAGTGTTTCCTTGGGAGAGCAGCTTCGTAAAGTAATTTCTATCTATAAATGGTCTCCTCCCCTTACAGATGAAGGAGAGTGTCTTGTCTCCTTTTAATTATGAAGTGCTTGTTATAAAGTAATGAAACTGATTGTAACTCCGATATGAAAATATCTATCATTACTCTGACCCTAATAAAAGATATTGTCCTTTAATATACCCTGTTACAGAAAGCATTTAACACAGCCTTCTCACTCTGTGGGGAGACTTTATTCAATTCTAAGTTATCTTCTACATGTTACCACATACTCACAGGTTTCTATCACATCCTTTCAACCCTCTTTATCATCCAGCCCTGTTATTCCCACCTACATTTAATTTAAACAGAAAACCTAGGGAATCATGGATCTAGGGGAGGATTCCAGATTGCCATCCATTTTTGTCCTCCTGAAACGGCTGCTGTCAGCCATTTGTATCCTTAAGTTCCAACTTACAAGTCAGGATAGGATAAAATTAGTAGGAAGCATGGGGAGGTAGAAATAAGGGGAGTTATCTGGATTTTGTATTCCCCTGAGCTGGCCATATTCTGATTCAGGTGCACCGGGTGACATTAATTATACATTTATTCATATCCCAGGGCTTGGCCTTATAAGCACACCAAGTGACACCCTCCTCTCACCTATTCATTTTGAGGATATAGATCTATGCATTTGTGAATTAATTCTGTAAGGGTATATAACTATGTACAACCATATCTATATAAGTATTAGTATCTCTCCCTCCAGGTTTATGTACAATCAAATACTTTTTGAGCATCTAAAATATTCAAAATACTCTACCAGGTTTTGTGGAACATAGTGATAAAGGAGACAGGACAAACCTGTTATTTAAAAAAAAAAATACTACACTACAACCATGTCTACCTAATAATTCTTAGTTATCCTTTAAAACCCAACTCCTCTGAATATTTCCTTGCCTTGTTCAAGGAAATTGGACACTACCACCTCTGTGTGTTCCCACAGAACTTTCTACTTATCTCCTCTCTATATAGTATGTATAGTATGCGTCCTAATTGCAACTATTTGTTTATATATCTGTCCCCCCCATCAAACTATGAACTCCTTAAGAAAAGGGGAAGGGACCATATTCAGAAAAACACCTTAAGCCCTGGCTGGGGTGGCTCAATGGGTTGAGCGCCAGACTGCGAACCAAAGGGTCCCCAGTTCAGTTCTCAGTCAGGGCACATGCCGGGGTTGCTGGCCAGGCCTCCAGTAGGGGGCACATGAGAGGCAACCACACATTGAGGTTCCTCTCCTTCTCTTTCTCCCTTCCTTCCCCTCTCTAAAAATAAATAAATAAAATCTTTAAAACAAGAAATATAACTTTAAGTCAACAGACTAAGCAGGTTTTATTTTGAATATATAGATTCCATGTCTGCAAGTAACTTTCAAATAGTTCGTCAAATAAATTGTGTGCATGCATGTGCTTAAAGAGAGGGAAGGTGCAAATATAACAAAACGTCAACAACTAGTGAATGTAGATAGAGTATTTGCAAATATGTTCATTTTACTTTTTCAATAACTTTTCTGTAAATAAAGTGGAACCTAATCAATAAAACAAGCAAGCAAAATACAACCAGAGACATTGAAATAAAGAACAAACTGACAGTTACCAGAGAGGAGGGAGGAGGGGATAATAGGGGAAAGGCCATCAAGGAACATGTATAAAGGACCCATGGACAAAGCCAAAATGGGTACATTCAAGGGTGGGGCAGGGGAGCAAGGTAGAGTGAAAACAGAGACAAATGTACTTGAATAATAATTAAAAAAGAGAAAATGTAGTAAAAAAATAAAATATAATAAAATATAAATCCTAAAAAAATTCAAACATAAAAATTCAGAGTTTAAATATAAACATTTTGTCCCATTTTATTTTTGATATCTATTATAGGACCTGACACATGGCATTTACATAAAGTCTGTTAAATGAAAAATGGAAAACAAGCACAGTCTATAAGTGATCTAGAAACCCCAAGAAGCTAGTCCTGAGAAAGAAGTGATTGCTGAGTGGCTTATGAGGACAGGAGCCACAGAAAAAGTGGGACTGGTGCTGGGCTTTGAAAGGAGCGTATTGGCTCAGATTAAAGGAGAACATGTCTCACAAATGGGAGAAGCAGCTCATAAAAAGATTTGGAGGTGGGAGTATCCATGGAGGAAAAGTTTGAAAAAGACTGAATCTAAAGTCATTAGACCAAAGTTGTAGTCATACTGCCACCGAATTCCAGCCTGCTTCAATCCCTTCACTTGTAAACTATGGAAAATAATATCTAATTTACAGGGTGTTGTGAAAATAAAATACTAGTAATTATGGGGAAGCGTGTAGCACAATGAAAAGTACTTACACAAATGTAAGATATTTTTATTAAGGAATTGTTAGATTAATGAAGATACTGATGTGGCTGGGACTGGGGGTCTAATGCAGGATACCAGCATGACGTAATATTGTTTAGGAACAAATCCTTGCCTATCAATCCAAAACATTAAGATTTTTCTTATTGGAAAATGAGAGCCACAGATAGATAAAGAATGGAAATGATATAATTTAAGTATGGTTTTCACAATAGTGTTCAAGGTTTAGACTGGAATTGAGGCAGAAGGGATGAGAAAGGAGGGGATGGATTCAAGAAAAAAATTATAAGAATCAACCAACTTTGGTCTGCATGTATCCAAAGGCAAAATGGACAAGTTAAAAATCGCCCTAAAGGCAACACTTTCAAACACCATTTTATAGAACACTAGCCCAGGAAATTCCGAAAAGGTTGTAATACACTTGGGGACACCAAAGGCTATGAGAAATTATGGAGTAAAGAAACGTGCTGTTTAACATAGCCTCAAACTTAACTGACCTAGTACTCTATGGAACACACCATGGGAAATGCTGTATGTAAAGGTACCCAGGTGACCAGTATACTGAAGGCACCAATAAGAGAAAAAGGAATGAGTAGTGAGTTGCTGTTGTTTGGTAGTCCATTTTGTTTGTTTTTAACAGGAAAGGTGACATTTCAGACATAATGAGTTTGAGAGGCTACAGGATATGCAGGGGTAACTGATTAGAAGACAAATGAAAATCAGGGTTTGACATTGATGTGAGGTTACAGTAAAGATGAAGCTTTGGAAGTCATTCTCATAAAGGTAACAGTTAAACTCATGACAAAAGATGAGAGACTACACAAAGAGAATAAAACTGAGGGAGAAGTAGAACTGAAGGCAGTCAAAGAGCAATCTTTATTTGTGTGACTATTTATTTTTATGGGTGTGAGCCAATATCTATGTGACTAAGAGAAGACGGCATTTGAAAAATATATATGTGCATAATTCTATTCTCAATTTGGGATAGGATAGTTACCTAAACCTTTGTACCCTTTTCATCCAGAATTCTCTTTAGTTCTGACATTATCTCTCAGAGTGAAACCAAGGTGAGAGTTGGAAGGAAGGGTAGAAATGATTAACAATCAATGGTTTGGGAAAATCCACAGAGTAATTGGGAAATCTGTTTTAAATTGACTGTAAATGGGAATTTATTCCATGGATTATTGGATTTAATCTATGTTTATTTATTGTCCATAGATCAGTGGTATTATATCTGGCTGTACTTTAGAATAACCTGGGTAGTTTATTAAAAATATTCATGCCCCCAGGGCTCCACTTCAAGAAATTTATCTAAACTGTTCTAGGGTGGGCTTCAGTAAGGATATTGCTTAAAAAGATTCCTAAGTGATTCCATTGTACAGCCAGAGGTTAGAACTACTCATGTAGATTAGGGACAAATACAGTTCACTACCTATTTTTGTAAATAATGCCTATTGGAACATAACCATGCTCATTCACTTATGTATTGTCTCTGGCTGCTTTTATGCATTAGTGGAAGACCTGAGCAGCTGGGCAGATACTACATGTGACCCACAATGCCAAAAATATTTACCATCTAGCCCTTTGCAGATATGGTTTTGTGATCGCTGCTCTGAATTAACTCAACTCAGGTTTGAGAAAAAAATTAAAATTTTAGAATTGCCAGAGAAATGTTTCTTTTTTGAAGATGTTTCCTGTAGCCATAATGTTCTTGAGACAAAGTTATTATTGAGGTGGTATGAAAAATACCAAATCAATACAATACAGGAACAATTTTGGGGGTTATGTAAAAAAAGTATTTAATGGAGCATTACAATTTTAAAATGAACAATTCGATGTTTCCCTAAATTTTTCCCCTTGCTCTGTTAAATTCTTTCTAACTGAGGCTTATAATGAAAAATGTTAACTCTGCAGACTGACTGGTCAATAAGGAGACATTATATTTCTTTTAATAGTATTGGGAAAAAATGGCCAAATTGTACCAAGTATGGAATTGTTATTCCACTGATATTAATTGCTAGTAAAAAAAGAAAATACTGAGATCAAAATAACAAAGCATTATAGTAAGTAGTATGTAGGATTTGGGTGGTGGTGGTAGGGAACAGTATTATGGGTGATTTTTTAACACTCCTCTAAATTTTCCAAGTTCATGCAATGGTTATGCAATATTTATATAAGTCATAAAAGTAATGGTCTGTATTTCCTGGGCTAAAGTAAAAACTCTGATAACCTTTTTTTGCGATGGGCCTAAGCACTTCTCAATAATGGCTTGAAAGAATAACAAATGCCTGCTATTGCAGAGGACAACATAATGAAACTTCCCTATTGCCAAGGACTGCAACCCATAACATGGTGGTGCCCTTAAAAATAACCAATCTCAATATCCTGATTTATAGATGAATACTGAAGCTAGGATTGCCTGAGTCTGAGGGACATCACTTGAAAAAGTGACTGGTATGGAGAGAATCTTAACCACTGTGGAAAAGAATTTACATATACCTTACAACTGACAGCAGAGTATCTCACCATTAAGAGTCCCATTAGCCCAGAATATTGTTTTCTTGGTTATTCAAAAGGACAAAGCACCCTGTGTTTAAACAGTTTTAGAAAGGATGCTTCTTTACAGAGGGGAAGGGCCTTAGAAGTTGGCTTAAAGGCCTCCGTTGACCTTACTTTGCTGTGGAAGAGGGAGGAGGAATAGGCTCTGAAACAGTGGCCACAGGTATAAAAATCAACAAATAAACAGTCTTTACTTGTGTCTAATTGGGAAGGTCTGCCAATTTGTGTCATCTACTGTGAAATAAATACCACTATCATTTTCAAAAATGCGGTTAAATGGTATATACCTGCCATCAAACATTCTTCTCAATGAGAATTAATATGCTGGATACTGCAAAATACATTTACTATAAAGAGGACTATACATTTTAGCAAAGATTCCAGGATAGTATTTTCCACTGTAACAGAACAGACTGTACCTACTTTCCCAGAATCAGCAAGTCTCAAGTTTCCACTACCAAAAAAAAAAAAAAAAAAAAAATCAGTACAATACAGGAATGATTTTTGGAATAATTTTAGGAAGGTGGGAAAAAAAGGCAAAATACAGTTCTAACTCACATGGGCTAGGCTACGTTTGTTTCAATCTCTCCCCCACAGACACACAAACCCACCCCAACACACCACCACACAGCTCCAGATGTTTCTATTCTTATTGTGAGTACCTGCTCCAGTTCATAGGCCTTTGCCTTATCCTCATCTCGGTCTGCATTCTTCCGGTAGGCCAGGCCCAAACCCCACACAGCCAAGATGCTGTACACGTTATCCCGGACCCAGGCATCTTTCTGATCATAGCTGGCTGGAAGCAAGCCAGTCACTGGATTCTGCAAGGCCAAGAAAAACAGGACAGGCAGGTAACCATAGGATGTTAATATCAGGAAGCACTCTATCAAATGGGATACTTAGGGACTTTGGTCTTATTTCTACTTCCCCAGTCCTGAGTATTGACCACCTCTTCCTCTGACCAAGTGCAAGCAAATGTTATCTTGAACAAGAGGAAAGACTTAGAACTCTGACGTGTGGGTATTATTAAAAGAAAGGCAGTGTTTTAACTTTCCAGTTAGAATAAGCTACCAACGATAAACCAACATTAAAGAAGTATTTAAAATATAATTAACAGTATATACAAGGTACCTCAAATTTTCACAATAGTCTAGTCTTAAGATAGCTAAACGTTCCCTTGTTTTTTTCCGGTAGGAGGGGAAGAAGACGATGCCCAGACCTGGGGAGGGTTGTCAATAAACTTCAACACATCTTTCAACTCTGTCCCCTGGAACCCAGTTGTGGGCAGGGGGCTCAGAAGCCATGACTCAGGGCCTGTGGCTAAGGGTGCCTGACCTCCAGCTAGGGGACAGGAGAACCTGCTACACAAACACACAGGTTCACCCAGAGTCTCCTTCACACTGCACACATCCTCATTGATTACAGGCGACACTTAATTTACCTGATGGCACAGGATGGTCTGATGCACCAGCCTAGCGTAGCCATCTAGCCGGACCCCCGAGTTACTCCGGCTCCTCATCGCGCCACGACTCCAATACCCTCAGAGAAACGGCCCGGTTGCCGCAGGGGCTTTCGGTCCTCCAAGGAAGGTGACTCCCACGCAGCTGCACCCTCGCTGTGGGAAGCCCGAGTGCCAGGCCCCGGCAGGGCACTCCCAATGCTCAGGCCTCCGGCCAGCTGTCTCGGCCACGGCGGCCCCTGGAACCCACCACACGCCCGTGGGCCCAGCCTTCCGAGGGCGGTTTCTCCCAGCTTTACACCCGTCCGGCCTCCGCTTGTGGCTCAAGCAGCCTTCGCTCAACTCCCGGAGACGACGCGGCCCACAGCCTCACCCCGCGGCCCTCCGGCAGCGGTCATCCGCCACTGCGCCGCCTCCACCTTGCCGGAGCAGCTACAAGCAGGAGGCGGGGCGGGCGCCTGGGGTCCTGGCAGCTGCGCGCAGTTCCCCTGGGGCTCGCGGGCTTGCCCCGCTCCGCCCGCACCGGTCCTCTGCGCCCCCTCCCGCCCCGAGGCGGAGAATGTGTCACCGTAGGCAATGTGCTTTCAGAGGTTTATTTTTGACGCCTCGAATGAGTATTTCCGTTTTCCACACTCGCTGTGCAGTCAGGATGATGATGAGGCGGTTTCTTCTGCTGAAGTAGTTTTAGGAACCCCACAATGACTTCAAACCTAAAAAGAAAGGCGCACGTTTGCGTTCAAGGCCTAAAGAATTGGAATTTCCAGAATGGTAATTAAGGGGTCTTTACTGTATTTTATACTTTTGACTAAAGGCGCAGATTAAACACCTCTCACTCCGACCCAAACCAAACGCGAAAGAACTGCCTCAGGTACTTTATTTCCGTAGAAACTGTTGAATCGGCGGCCTTGGGAAGGCGGGCACAGTGGTGCGCTTTGAGGAAGCTGGTGACTCTGCGGAAACCTGGGCTAGGGTGGCATGGAGAATGGTGCCTCAGGACGGCCTTGGTGGGCGAGAAGCTGAAAGGTTTTATAAGTGCTCGGGAAGGCTCCCTCGTGTGCATGGAAGTCACAAGGCTGAGGCAAGAAAGACTCAGCTGAAAATAAAGGGTGAAAAGGGAAGTTAGAAAAGAAGCCTGCAGGTAGCACTGATCACTTTGCACCACGCCGAGTGTCACGACCCCCGGGCTTTTGCTCCCTGCATTTACCGCCCCAACCCTCTCACCTCTTGATCTCCGCTCATCCAGAAACCCTGCAGGTCTTTTTTGACTTGGTTTAAATACCGCTTGCTCTCTGAGTCTCGAGGTTACGAGAGTTAGACCTTTCAAGTCCCAACACCAGTAATCTGTGATTCTACGCTTTCCCTAGCCACCTCACTCAGGCCACAGTGATTTTGCATTTTTGTTTACCGTTTTATTTCTCTAAATTTAGGCTCTCTTCTAAGCTTACTCTGTTTCAACTCCCACCCTCACCTGCTCCCAAATTAGCATAAAGTAAGCCACCTGGGAGGAGCAAATATTTGCTAATGTTGATGGTGAAAAAGGAGGGAATGCTCAGTAATAGTTAGACACGGTGATACACTTAGGATTCTCAAGCAAATACTTTCCATTGCAGTCATTAGCTACGCAAGTGCTGTGGCTGGCACATAACTAGCCACTTCAAGGCCCTAGTGCACAGGAGGAGAAACAGTCCTTCCATGACATGCTAGTTCATTTTGAAGGAAAGAACAGTTCCCCAACCCTGTTGTGCCCCTAACTCCCTGACATCTCCCCCTCAGCCTGTAGCTTCAAAAGCCCTTTCTCTACCCTTGAAAGCTTCAAGCTACTGCCCTATCCTTTTCCTTACCTCACTATAATTTTGAAATGTTTTTAAAATATTGAAGTAATATATATGGTCACTAAAGAAAACTTGGAAAGTATAGAAAAGATCACTCACAACTCCTTCACACCCAAACCACCTGTTAATGTTTTAGTTTATTTTTTCTAGTCCTTTTATTCCTCTGCACAGACCACCATCCCAAAGTTATTTAGAAATACAAGTACATTAGGAATGCCAAAAGTAGAGTGTTGCAAAGAAAGGTAACTGTCTGGCTATCAAGAGCCCTTTCTAGACGGCATTACCTTGGTGTTCTCAACTTCAGTCATGCAATCTCAGAAACTTGATCTCCTTAGGGTCCCAGAACTGGTCATACTCAGGAGGCTGACTCATGCCAATTACCACATAAGGGACTGATATGTGAAAACCAGGATGCTGGCTGATAATGAGAAATAGAACTGTGACAATTTATGTTAGCCTAACCACTGCGTTCCTCACTTTAATAATATATAAGCCTCACTTATATATTTCCAAGGGCTATTTTTTCCAAGTGCTATTTTATTTTATACAATAACCCTATGAAGTAAATACAACACTATCATTAACCCCATTTTAGAGATGAGGGCACATGAGTATTAAGTAACTAAATAAGTCTGCTTTGTCCATGTTAGCTTTGTTGACTCTCCCTTTTCTACACGTCCATAGATCACTGTCGAAACTGTCAACCAAGTTATATTCAAATCTTACCTGTCTAGAGGCCATTATGTTTCTTGAGGGTGATTTTTCCATCTGATTCATTGTATATTATTTTATAGGTTAACTCAGATAAAATTTTATTTCAAAGTTCCTGGGAATGTTTTATTATTTTTCTCTTGGAAGTTTTAATTACTAATTTTCAAAAATCTAAAAATTATAAACTTTACACTTTATATTTTCTATAGTTTTACATTTTATGTTAATGTCTACAGTAATCTTTTTTCTAGATGTCTTACAGTTTACTTAGCTATTCTCTTATTATTAATTAATACAGTAGTCCCATATTAACCATAGGGGATACATTCTAAGGCCCCAGTGGATGTGTGAAACCACAGGTAGTACTGAACCCTAATATGCTGTTATTTTTATATACTATGATAAAGTTTAATATATAAATCAGGCACAGTAAGAGATTAACAACAATAATTACTAATAAAATAAAATAAATATAAAAACATAGTGGAATAAAATTTGTGTGAATGGCTTTGGGGCCATTATTAAATAAAATAAAGGTTACTTGAATACAAGCACTGTGATAGTGTGACAGTTGATCTGATAACAAAAATGGCTACTAAGAGACTAATGGGTGAGTAGCATGAACAGCATTGATACACTGGACAAAGGGATGACTCAAGACTTGGGAGAGACCAAGGAGGACTATCTGAAATTTCATCACGCTACTCAGAGTGGCAAATGATTTAAAATCTATGGATTATTTACTTTTGAAATTTTCCATTTAATATTTTTCAGACTGTGGTTTACCATGAGAAACTGAAACCGCAGAAAGGGAAACTGTGGTTAAAGGTGTGGGGGGAACTACCGTAATAAATATTTTATTATCAATTTTCTTGAACAAATAGTTAATAAACTATTTCCTTTTCATTATTTCCCATTCACTCTAATTTTTAAAAAATATTATATAAGTAATATATGAAAACATTCTTCATGAAAAAGCTGAAATGTTACCTATGTCTACCACCCACAATCAGTCTCCTTTATCTCCTTTCCCAAAGGTAACCATTGTAATGGGATTAGTTGGTATTCTTCAAGATTTTTCCCTATAGATATGTGTGCATATGCAGAAGTGCATATAAAATATTGTTTTCTATGTATTATTTAAATATAAACAGTATTACACTGTACCTACTATTTTGCATATTGCCTTATTCACCCAAAATTATGTTGCGCAGATCTAGTCATGTTATTACATAGAGATCTACCTTATATGCCATAGTTTATGTTCCTTTCTTGATGAGCATTCAGTTTCTCTCCAGGTTAGAACTCTTGAAAATAGTACTTTAGTGAACATACATATATGTCTTGTGAATGCATACATGTATTTTGGAAATGGGAATTTAAAATTTCAATATAAGTATTTAAATGATAAAGCCATTTAAATTATCTGCACCAGCCCT
>PVKU01012137.1:0-37815 GCA_004027475.1 Anoura caudifer | reverse complement strand
CAGTTTGAAGCGTAATAATATCCGTATAATAGGGATACCAGAGGGAGAAGAAGAAAAGCAAGGAATAGAAAACCTATTTGAAAAAGTAATGATGGAAAACTTCCCTAATTTGATGAGAGAAAAAGTCACACAAATTCAGGAATCACAGAGAGTCCCATTCAAGAGGAACCCAAAGAGGCCCACTTCAAGACACATTATAGAAAATATCCAAGCTGTGAAGATCTCTAGTGGCCTTCTAGGCCAGGGGTTAGTAACCGTGGCTGGCCCCTGGTTTTGCAAAAAGAGTTTGATTAGAACACAGTGTGCCTTTTGGTTTATATGTCATCTCTGGCTGCTTTCAAACTACAACAGCAAAGTTGAGTAGCTGTGACAAAGACTCTATGACCCACAAAGCCTAAAATTCTCTTAAAAAAAAACTTGCTGACCCTGTTCTCTCCCAACATCCTCATTCAAGAGGTAGGAAAACTGAGGCCCAAAGAGGTTCAGAAAATTGGCCAAAGTTTGAGTACCACCCAGCCAGGAATAGAGCAAGTCATATGAGGGTTGGCCCTCCTTCAGCCATTTGAGTCTTTCCTCAACAAGGAGTATTATTTATCATCATCATGTGCCAGGCAGTGGGTGAAGACACTGCCACATAGAAAACATATAAAGCCCTTGCCTACACTTGAGGGAAGAGGAGAATCTGGGACATTAAAAAAATGAAGAGAATTACAAAGTGTGCAGATGGCTATGAAAGAAAGAAAGAATGATGAGACAGAATGTGGCTTTGGGGAGAGGGGGAAATATTTTGGACAGGGAGTCAGGAAAAGCCTTTCCAAAGAGGTAAGAGTTGAACTGGGCCATGAGGCATGAGGCCTACAGAGTGAGTGGGCAGAAGAGCATTCATGCAGAGGGGACTATAAGAGACCATTCTGTATGACGTGGGCCCAGCTTCCCCTTGGAAAGGCCAGTGGAAAGCGAGGTCCCGTACACAGAACTCACACCCATGGATTGGTTCTCCCGTGAGGGAATCAGGCCTGCATTGTATCTAGGCCACTCTGAGACTTGCTTTTTGCTAAAACTCCCTCACCCTGAATTGAAGCAGCAAACATTTACTGCATATCTTTAAAGTAACTTCCTAAAATCTATGCTAAACCTTCCAAGGATGAGTGTAACCAGTTCAACCACTTTTCCCTTTACATTTGCAAATATCCTTTTTTTTAATGTAATTAGCAACATCCTCTCCTTTGTTTTCTGTAAAAGGTAACCACCTAAAGCAAACCTGTGCATAGTAAATGAGGACCATCTTCAATGTAATGTGCCCAGAAAAGCAATAAAAGCTTATCAAGGCAAGGGCTGGTGCACGCTTCTCTTGAGAGAGTGGCCAAGGCACTCTGAGGCACTCTCCCCTTGAGAGAGTGGCCGTGCCATCCCTTTTCCTCCACAGGACTTGGTAGTCCATGTGAATTTGTCTCATATCTCATCCACAATGCCGCAGACACTGCAGGCTGGTGTCATCAGAGGACAGCAACTGCAAAGTCCTTGAGGTGGCAATAAGCTTAGCATGTGCTTGGAACAGCAAGAAGGTACATGTGGTTGGAGCACAGCAGAAGAAGAGAGTGCATGAACCACGGTCAGAGATGAGCCAGTGCCTGCAGGCCCACAGTGATATGTGTGAATGACCAACTCTCCCCTGAATATATTTTCCTTGTAGTTACATCATCATTTTCATCACCATCCCCATAATGGATTTAAATCCTGGCTCTACCAGTGTGACCTCACATGAGTTACTTACATGTTTCTGAGCCCCCAGGAAATGGGGATAATTATATATACCTCCTTGGGTTGGGAGAATTAGATAAAACAAGGTGAGTAGAGCTTAGGCTTTGTACCATGCCTGGCACCTGCTGAGCAATTTGATAATTAATCATTATTAGCAAGATACATAAAGGTAGAACTTGCCACAGAGTCTCAATCCTTGTTTGTCAAAGACACATCAAGTTGTCAATGCGCCATAGAAAACTAACATCTAGAGAAGCTGAATGACTAACCCATGGTCACAGAGTAATTAAGGAGAAGCATTGCACAATAACACAGCCCTTCAGTGCCCACCTGGCTGCTCATTACATTTTACCAACATGGCAGCCTTACCGATACTTTGACCATTAACCTCTAGGGAAATGCACTGCACTTTGAAACCAGGGATAGAAAGGGGATGAAAGAGATTCTTTAAGCGTCCCTGCAGAATTCAATTCAAAAGAAGTACCTGCTACATATGGGTACAAAGTGGAATCATCTATGCTCACTGTAGCCCTAAGGAGCTCACAGGCTTATAGGGAAAGACAGTTACGCAAACAACCATAATCTTGAGGGATACAAGCTTTACTAGAAGCCCCAGAAGATGAGGGAATTATTTACTATGCGCAGAGGGGTCAGAGAAGGCTTCAGAGAGGATGTGACACCAGAAATGAATTGGGTTAGGCTAAACTAAGCAGAGAGGGTCAGAGGCAAATGGCAAGGCTGGGATGATGGCACAGCTCATACAGGGCCCAAGACCTTGGGTTCAAGAAGCTTGGACTTAATGGGCAAAGGAGGGGTATCAGCTCAGAGTGACGTGCAGCAAGATCACTTTGGTCAGGGGGAGAAATATTTGATAGGGCAAGACCAGAATCAGGATGACCAGTTTGGAGCCTCCAATCTGAGTCCAAATCCAAGCTATGACAACACTGAATGGGAAGAAAGAAGAAGACATTCATGGAGCTGCTGGAGAGGAGACTCAGCAACATGTGATGACAGATGAGATATTGGAACAAGGGAGAGGCAGAAGAGTCTCCTTTCACCAAGAAGAGGGAATCCAGAGAAGGCGCAGGCAGAAGAGGAAGGGGCAATGAGTTCAGCTCACAGCAATAGCAGCCATCAAGCTCAGGAGTTTTCAATACTGTTATTTTTTTTTCCCACTTTGTGAGAATGTCTTTTCAAACCTATGTAACATTATCAGATGAAATCAGAGCCGCTCCAGGTGGCAGGACAGATGCAAGGGAGCACAGAGGGGAAGAAAGAACAAAGACTGTTCAGCTCCCCATCACCCCACAGAAATGAGATCCTTCACTCTATGAGTCTCTGACCCAATGACATGGGAGAGTGAGCCTCTATGACCAGGCAAATGCAGTCTGAAAACCACTGCTGTGACATGCCAGCCAGCAGGAGGCCAGAGAGAGATGGGTGTGGAGCCAAGGTCCACTGCAGGTGCAACAAAACCAGGTTAGATCCAGGGCCTTGGGTGCTCTTCTACGTCCTCCACCCTATAGTATACTGTTTACTTGCTCCTATACCTCCCTCAAAAGTTACGAAAGTGGTAAGGATTCAAATCTACATTCGGAAAGAGACTGGAGTCCAGATTCAGAGTGCTGGCTCTCTACCCACCAGCAGGGCCTGGGAGCAATGCCGCTTCTCACTGCACCAGGCTGCCTTCCTTTCTTCCCCAGGCCTGATTATTTTAAGCCGCCTTAGAGGCCCCACTGGGCTGTGCTTAGTGTTATCTCCTAAGCACAGTCACAGCCTTGTTAAAAGGCAATCAGAGGAGCTGACTTTAATAAATGTTAACACCCTCAGTGTGAAGCCTGACAATTAAAACTCCTCACCAAGACCTCTGCAACAGGCCTGCGGAATATCCCCCATCTTAATAAGCTCCAGTCATCAGGGTACACTGAGAGAAAGGAGAGATGAAAAGGAGGCATTAAAACTTTCAAACAGGAGGGAAGCAACCAAGAAAGCCTTTCCCCCCAGTTTTTAGCCCTCTCTCTGAGAATCCAACATCAGTCATGTCATTCAACAGGACTTCTAAGCAAACATGGGCAGTCAGGGTTGGAGGACCTTCAAGACCTTCAGGATCATCTAATCCCTTAGTTTTCAGGCCGTAGGGTGCGTTAGACTTGCCTGGAGGGCTTACTGAAACACAGATTGCCTGGGACCATCCCTAGAGTTCCTGATTCGTGGGCTTGGGGGCAGGGGTGGGGGAGAATTTGCATGTCTAGCAAGTTCCCAGGTGATGCCCACTATGCTGGTCCAGGGACCACAGCTTGAAACCACAGATATAACCCAAAAAACCTCACATCACAGATCGGGAAATCAGAGAGAGAGGGGCTGGCCTAAGACCTCACAACTAGTTAGTGCAGCCCCATTCAAAAAGACCTAAACAAGCCTCTTAAGAGCGAGCCCTAAATATATGTTTTAAATGCATTTTCTCCCAGATACATAATGCTTATTAATAGCCATCATCACCGTCGTCATCATCATCATCCTCAAATGAGAACTCCAGAAGTCAAGGGAAGAAACAGCTGGTGGTTGACACATTGAGGAATGGGACAGCCTGTCTTGTCAAAACACATGAAATCAAGTTGGAAAGGAGCTTTCCTAAGTGAGTCCTTTGACTTCTGCAAATGACAAGATTTCCTTTGTTTCTTCTTCCATTATATCAGTCAGAGAGATTTTTGGAGCCCTTAGATATTGTCTAATCATACCTTCTCCATGAGGCCCAGAGAGAGCAGGAGGTCTCCCACAGTCATGCAGAAGGGTGAGTGGTAGAGTAACTCCTCGGTTCTCAGTCCAGTCCTTTCTCATCTTCTTGGTGCTCCTGGGCTTCTCAAGCATCAGAATTCCCCAGTCTAACCAGCAGCCCAAGCTCAGCCTCTCCAGAGTGAGGGAGTAGGAGCTGTCTGCCCCATGGCAGCAGGCATCAATCACGTTGGCAGAGGTGCAAGGCTGAATTGCGCCTCTTGCTCCAAAGCGCTCTCCTTCTGCCCCCACCCAGCCAGCAACACCCCTGACAGAACGCCTACTTGGCTTTCTCACCTGTTAGCTGCCACAGTGGAATTCACAAGGGGTTGTTATTTCTTCTCTCTGGAACTCAGAATTAAAATCTTCTCAGGGTAAGAACTAAAATCTAGGAAACAGAGGGCAGTGCCATGGAGTCATTAAGAACATGGGCTTGCCCTGGTCAGTGGCTTAGTTGGTTGGAGCATTGTTCTGTGTACCAAAAGGTTAAGGGTTTGATTCCCAGTCAGGGTCCATGCAGAGGGCAACCAATCAATGTTTCTCTCATTTGGATGTTTCTCTGTCTCTCTCTGTCTCTCTCTCTCTCTGTCTCTCTCTCTCTCTCTCTCTCTCTCTCTCTCTCTCTCTCTCTCTCTCTCAGGTCAATGAACATATTCTTGCGTGAGGATCAAAAATAAAAACAAAAGAACAAGGGTTTGTGTGTTAATTTCCTAGGGTTGCCATAACAACGTACCACAAATTGGATGGTTTAAACACTGGAAAGTCACTGTGCCAGAGTTCTGGAAACTACAAGTCTGAAATCAAGGGGTTTCTTTCTCAAGGCTGTAAGGGAGTGCCTCTCTCCTAGCTTCTGGGGGTTTTCTGGCCTTCCTTGGCTGTGGAAGCACCACCCTGATTTCTGCCTTTACCTTTACATGGTGTTCTCCCTGAGTGCACATCTCAGGGAGATTTCCACTCAGACTTCCCTTCTGCATCAGTCATATTGGATTATAGCCCTCCCTATCTAGTATGACCCATTTTAATTTAACTAATTACCTCTGCAATGAGCCTATTCCCAAATAAGGTCACATTCTGAGGTACTGTGGGCTAGGACTTCAATGTAGGGATTTTGGGAGACAATTTAATCCACAGCAGCTTGGATCACCACACTGGAGTCTGCCTGCCTGCTCCCTCACCGGTCAGCTCAGAGACCCAGACAACATCCCGACCCCTCTGATCCTCATTCTCCTCAGTGAAAAAAAAACAGAGGATTGTTTAAGGAACAAATAGTCACAAAATGGCAGCTACTATACCAAACTGGCAGTTCTGGGGGGAGGATAAAGACCACAGCTTGAACCCCAATCCCACTGCTTGCTAGTTTTGTGGTCATGGGTGTTTTAATGCATCTTTAACATCAGAGTGCAATTTTTCTCATTGGAAAAATGGGACCTACAGTAATCTGAATGCACAGAAGAACATATGAAATGTTCCATGAGAAAGTACTTTGAAAACTATGGGATGGGGCAATCGATATTGGAAGTGATTAAAGACAATGATGTACAATCTTGTGAAGGGTAGCAAGCGGGTGTCACGAGGAGGGCCAACAGACTTGGGCAGGATGCTATATGGGAAATTTGCAACTGGAAGTCAACAGCCCTGGGGCCTTACATGAAGCAAGACAGCCAACCCCTCAGTAGGTTCTGAGGCCCAGAACTCTGGCAGAGACACACCCTGAAGGAAGTTAATTTACCCAGATCCTGGGTCCCAGGTGCTGCAGGCGAGGCCCAGTGGTCTCCACAAGGCAGGTGGATGGATGAGTAGAGCACCCCAGAGGCAGCCCAACTCCACCTCCCTGCCCCTCCCCAGATCTCAGCAGCCTCCACAGTCTATCTGGTCTACAGGGCAGTGAAGAGGAAAGAGGAACTAGGGGCCTATGCAGGACTGGGAGATAAACAGACTAGGGTTAGAATCCTAATATTGTCTTGGCTGACTATGTGACCTTGACAAAGATACTTCCCCTCTCTGAGTCTCGGCTTCTTATCTGCAAAGTATGAATAACTGCCATACCTGCCTCATTCACAAAGGGTGAATGCATGTAGTGAGTGGAAAGTGCTTAATACAGTACCCACTCTATAGAAAGTATATTTTTTAAAAGAAAGAAAGGATAAGAGAAATAAAATAAAATTTCCAATGGTGGAAAGAGCTCTGGTTTGAAGAAACTGCCACCAACTTCCTATGCAATTTTGAGTAACTCATTCAACCGCTCTAGGCCTCAAGCTTCTTCTGTAAATGAAACGGTGTGCTTGAATGGCTTTCTGCTCTGACCCCTGAACCTGTTATTTCAGACTTAATTTAGTCTCTGTGGAAGGGGGAAGGACCCAAAGAGTCAAGGGTGACAGAGGAGGGGCAGCTGTTCTCACACTCACAGACAGACAGTTCCATCCAGCACAGCCCTGCCCCTGGAGCCCATGAGTGAAGAACCCTTTCCCCCGACCTCCTCTGCCTATGTCAAATCAGTTTAGTCTGCTCCACCCACAATCACCTTTCTGTTCCTGAAATACACAGAGCCAGTTCCCACCTGAGAGATGTGCACACAGAGCTGCTCATGTGCGCGCACGCGCTCTCTCTCTCTCCCCTCCCACATATGCATACACACACCCCACTTTATCTGCAGCTGCCATGTCCACTCCCTGCCGGAGAATGCTGCCATTATCTGCTGGCAAGAAAAGTCCCCAGAAGAAAGTCAGCCCCCCGCCCCAGTTGTGATATCCTCACATCATGGAAACAGTGCTGCTGGGAGCTTTGCTGGGGGAAAGGGGATAAACATGGGGAGGCAGAGAGGGAGGCAGTAACTTCCTGGAGGCCCAGTTCCAGCTGTTTGGGAATAAGCCCCATATTACCTAGGATGAGGTGAATCTGAGAGTGCCAAAGCTGGGGTGGTACTTCATTCTTTGGGGAACCTGCAGGAATTAGTACGAAGAAGCTGGGCTTCAAAGTAAGACAGGTGAGAGTTCAAGTCCAAACCCTACTGCTAACTAGGGTTAAGAGCTAGAGTTATGGGGTTAGATCCAATAAACATTTATTGAGTGCTTTGCATGTGCTTTCAAGTCCATCAAAACTTAAAGGATCCAGCAGAAAAAATCAACAGACAAAGATTACTGGCCTCCATGGAACTGCCTTTCCAGCAAGAGGAGACAGATGATAAACATAATAAATATCTGACTCTTTTATTTCTCAGGAAATTGGGGAGACTGGTCAAAGGGTACAAACTTGTAATTGGATGATGAATAAGTTCTTAGCATCAATATACAACTTGGTAACTGTAGTTAACAAACAATTCTGTATTGTATACATCAAAGTTGCTAAGAGGCTAGATCATGAATGTTCTCATAAAAAGGAAACAATAATTAAGCGATGTGATCAAGGTGTTAGCTGAAGTTACAGTGGTAATCATATTGCCATATACTGGGTTGGGCAAAAGTAGGTACACAGCTGTTCGTAAGGAAAATAATACAGTAATTAATAAATAATAACATAAGAACAAATTCTGTTTCACATACTTACAACTGTAAACCTACTTTTGCCCCACCCTGTATAAATTTATCAAGTTAACACTTAAAATTTACACAATGATGTTATGTCAACTACATCTCAACAAGAAGAAAGAACACCCAACCCAGTATCTCCCCAATCTTCCCAATACATTCACCTCCAAAAATACCTGCAAAAGGTCTATAATTACAGGTACGATGGAGCCTGTTTATCCTGTCACTAACCAGTCCTGGAACCTCGGGAACATCACCTCTGAATTCCAGAGTACCCTCCAATCCGATAAGATTCAAACACTGGGTATCACAACTAAATGTATATGTAAATGGTCATGCCATCCAGCCAGCTGCCTTTGTCTGTGAGAGCCTGCCCTTGTCTGTGAGAGCCCCTGCTACTCTCAACCTCATCCTGATCACTCTCTCCTCGTTCACCTTCTCCTCCTCCTTAAACATGCGAAGCCAGTGTCTCACCTCAGAGCCTTTGCATTCACAGCTCTCCCTGCCTGAAGCACGCCTCCCCCAGCCCTTCCCACAACTGGCTCCTTCTCTTCATTCAGGGCTCAGCTCAAATGCTATCTCCTCAGGGCTGATGTCCTGACCACCGAAACAAAACACATTCCATTATATTATCCTCACCATTTATGTTTCTGAAATTCATATTTGTTCATTTTCTTGCTTCCCGGTAACTCTCTCTACTAAAACACAGCTTCCACAAGAGCATGGATGTTTTTAGAACAAGGCATGACACAGGGTATTTTTTACCTTTTTTTTAGACCTTTTCTTTTTTTTTAAGATTTTATTTATTTATTTTTAGAGAGAGGGGAAGGGAAGGAGAAAAAGAGGGAGAGAAACATCAATGTGTGGTTGCCTCTCATGTGCCCCCAACTTGGGCACCTGGCCCACAACCCAGGCATGTGCCCTGACTGGGAATCGAACCAGTGGCCCTTTGCTTCTCAAGCTCATGCTCAATCAACTGAGCTATGCCAGCCAGGGCAGCATGACACAGGTTTTTAATAATTATTTATTAAATTAATGGACATTCTTAACTGAATAGGAACCGTATTAGCTAAGGAAAAATTCATCTGACTGATGAACTGATTGACACAGCAGGGAACTGAGTCCTGAGGACACAGGGTAGGTAAGATTTGATCAAGCAGAAGGTGAGAAGGTCATCCTGGCTTCCAGAAAGCAGCAGAAAAAGGGTGCTTCCAGGGCAAAGCGATTCTAAGAACCAACCCTAGACTCTGTCCTTTACCCCTGCAACACACACACAAACACACACTCTCTCACACTCTGCCTCCCAAGCAAAACAACTTAGCAGCTGTGCTCCCCAAATCACACCATAAAATCCCATACAGGGGGAATGATCATTCCTTATGCTGTGCAGGACCTTCCCCATGGCACCCTGCTCAGAGCAGGGGAGAAAGCCAGGTCACAACAGACAGCTTGTTAAATTAGCTAGTGCATCAACTCAATGAGCACTTCCCAAATGGCTTTATTTCTTTTCCCTCCTCTTCTTTTATCCATGCATTTTTAAAGTTCACTTTCTTCTTTTGACTGTTTAGGCTTCCTCTGACATTTGCCATGCTCACAGGAAGGAGTTTATACTATATTGGCCAAAAAGTTTGAGTAGTTTTTTCCATACGATGGCTCTAGTAGTGCTTAATTGTCTTTAACTTCATTCAAAACAATTTTATTACATGGCATTGTGACAGCTGTCATACCAGCATGCATTTTTTAAAAAGCATATCAAAACTGGTGAATTTTTGTGCAGCTCACTCACCAACCCTGGCCTGCATCCAGCAAACACACCTAAGATGGATATTAAACTGAAGATTAAAGGTAACCACTCACAAAATCAAGCACTCACAGAGAATCAGATATGGGGAGACAAAGCCTGATCCTAAGCCTTCTACATACATTCCCCTATTTAGGAGTCAAAGCAACTCTGTGAAATAGATATTATTTTTTAAAGGTTTTATTTATTTATTTCTAGAGATAGGGGAAGGGAGGAAGAATGAGAGGGAGAGAAACATCAGTGTGTGATTGCCTCTCAAGCACCCTCAACTGAGGACCTGGCCCACAAGCCAGGCAAGTGCCCAACTGGGAATCGAACCAGTGACCCTTTGGTTCACAGGCCAGTGCTCAATCTACTGAGCCACAGCAGCCAGGGCTGAAATAGATATTCTTATTCCCATTTTATAGACAAAGATTTTGAGATTTTGGTTAAGGAATTTGTTCAAGAAAAACATAGGAAGCAAGAGGCAGCATCAGCATTCAAACCTAGGTCATTCCAATTTCAAATCATATGTTTTATCCACAGAACCAATGTCAATAACATCAGCCCTTACTCTGCAACTTCAGCCCTACAATTTCACTGAAGAAACAAAAACTCAACCAGCAAAACAAGGCAGCTTCTCTAATGCTGTCTTGAAAATAATCAAATACTACATTGTGCTCTTGCCCTAAGTATAACTAAATCTCTCCAACAGTGTCAGACATATTACTAATTACACAATAACATTATGCAGTCATGTTGATAATAAAATTCTGGGAGTGCTTGCAGCAAATTCAAGTTCTAAGAGAATAATGACTTGCTTTAAAATTATTTACTAAATTAAGCAATTCTTTATTCAACATTGTTTTTCATAATTCAAGAACAGGATGTTTTATTATGAATGTTTCCCCAAAACAAGTTTTTAAAAAATATTCCATTCTTAGTATGTACAGGATTGCTCCGGTAAGGTATTTTTTTTTAAATATTTAATATTCCTGCCTTGCTAAGGACCAGGAAGTTTTTCATCCTTTTGATTCTTTCAACTAGGATTGCACTGCCTTTCCCACTGCCCCCAGGACTGGAAGAGCTGGGGAGGAAAGGCCACAATTTCATTTACTTTCCTCAGCAGGTGACCACAGATGTTTGCAAATCCTAGGGAGGAAGAAATTTTAAGAAGATACCATGACAGAAATTCTCTCTTTCCAAAGATAGCTGCAACACCCCTCCCCCCACGTGCTTTTCTGCAACATGACTTGCTTCCCCCCACCCACTTGCTCTCCTTGAACCTGGGTGGGCCTTCAACTGCAGAAACCAGTGGAATACAGCAGAAGTGAAGTGAGCTCAGTCCTTAACAGGCCCAGCAGCTTCTGCTTCCTTCCTCTTGGGACACTCTTGAGATCCTTGCTCTTGGAACCCAGCCACCATGCTATGAGACATCCAAGACACACAGAGGGACCCACCTGACACCCAGTCTCAACTGCCAGCCATGTGAGAGATCCACCTCCAATGTCCAGTCCACTGGAGCCTGCAGCCCCAGCCACCATCTAAGCAGAGCAAACCCAAGGGAGAACTGCCCAGCTGAGCCCATCCAACCTGCAGACACATGAGCAATGACAAATTGTGGTGTTAAGCCACTGGACTTTGGGAAGATCTGTTATGCAGCAACAAATAACCAGATACCCTTCTTTTAATTAGTCACATGCATGAACCAAGATGAGACTTAGCCGCAAGTCAGTGATTGTGTCTCCATAAAGAAACAATTAGAAATTTCTTGCACTGCTTTGTATCTCTGTTTTCCCATCTATGAAACACAGAGGGTAACAACCTAGAGATCATCATGGATAGTCACTGGTTAAAGATGACATTTCTAAAACTCCAGTGGAAGTTGCACACTTACATGTGATAAGGCCACGCTGGCTAACTAAACACCAAGTTTTGTTGGGGTTTTTTTTTTTGACTGGAATTATACAACCCAGTGTGTCAACACTGTTCCTTTCTGCTAGTTATAAGCTGATCAGCAGTCACATATGGCTTTGATATTAAAAGCAAATAAAGAATTAAATGCTGCTGAATTCATACAGTTAGTTCAGCATTAAAAAATACGTATTTCAAATGTGAGCTTCCAGGCTGAAAAAGGTGCCCTCAAGGATAAAAAAACAGGAGGGGAGGGTGATGACTGGGCATCATGATCTGTAATAGCGGTAACAGCTATTATGACCACTCGCTACAGACTAGGATACACACTATGCTAAGTGCGTTACAGGAATTAGCTCATCAAATCCTTCAAATAACAACTACCATCTCATTTAGCAGAGGAAAAAACTGAGGCAAGAGGGACAAACTATGTTTTATAAAGCCATACAACTAGTCAATGGCAGGGCCAGGATTCAAATTCATCAGATTTCAAAAGTCTGCATAATGCTGGATACCACCCCCCTGACCAAAAATCCAAATTTTTGTCTAACTCAACTTAAATGTCCCCAAAGACTGTCCCTTGCACCTCCCTTTATCTTACACAGTCATGTCAGGAGGACTGTTGGTGTCTGACCCAGGGAGTACAGATCACAATATGAGCAAGTGGAATTAGGTATTTCATCATTCGGGAATGAGCTCCATACACTGTTTGGGGTGGGAGTGAAGTGTGCAAATTGGTACCAACACTTGAGAGATTTGTCCCAACATTTGATAATGTTGAAGATGAGACTACACCATGTCCCAGCAATCCCTTCCCTAGGCATGTTCCTCATAAGTTTATCACACAGTGTTGGTTATAGCAAAAACAGAAGCAAGCTAAACATCCGTTAACAGGTGAAGGGGGAAATAGACTGTATGCCATTGTCATTCAAGAGATTACTATGCAGCATTTAAAATGAATAATTAAAAGTACAAATTTCAATGTGGATAAACATCAAAATAATATTGGAGGAAAAAAGTAAATTGCAGAATGATACACATAGTATAATTTCATTTCTATAAAGTTATAAAATATTCCAAAAATTTTAATTTACTTATATATACATATATACACACATACATATAGGTACGTGTGTGTGTGTGTGTGTGTGTGTGTGTGTGTGTGTAGAGAGAGAGAGAGAGAAAATATAAAGCATTAATGGAATATTAAACACTGCTCATGGACATGAGTAGCTCTGGGAATGGGAGAAAATGGGGAAAGGCTATGTAAGAGTCATATTTTATTTGTAGCATTACCTTTCCCAAACTAGGTGGTAAATACATGGGTGTTCAATATATTGTCAATTCTCTTTGGATGCATACAAGATTTTATAATTTTTTTATTGCTCACAGACCCAACTTCCACACCACACCAGGCTTTCTGTTATTAAGAATCCTCTGCTTAGCACTTTCTTTCCTGTCCCCACCTTCAAGACCCTAATCTGAATCCCAGGCTTTGTATCAATAAAAAGATGGTATTTACTTTGAGCTTAAAATGCAAAAAAACCCAAAAACCCAAAACCCTGAGATAGTTTGCATTTTTAAAAAAAAGGACTTTCAAGACCTAAAGAAGTAACTTTGAAAAACCAGGGAGCCCAGGTCAGTGTAGTTCAGTTGGTTGGAGTGTCATCTAGTAAACCAAAAGGTTGCAGGTTCAGTCCCCAGTAGGGGCACATGCAGGAGGCAACTGATCAAGTTTCTCTCTCACATTGATGTTTCTCTCCCTCTCTTCTCTTCCTCTCCCTCCCTCCCTTCTCCTCTTCCTAAAGTCAATGAGCATGTCCTTGAGTGAGGATAAAAAAATTTAATTTAAAAAAACAGTGGAATGATTCTCATTGGGTCCTGCTGGGCCTCTGCTAAACCATATCTGGTCATCCTTACAAGTACTTACTGAACACCTACAAAGGGCCAGGGACCCAGAGGCTGGCATACCTCCAAGGAAAGGTTGTTCCCCTGCAGTTCTGCTCCGCAGGCCCTGGGCCCCAGGTTCTGTGGAACACAACAGTGACAAGGCATCAGAGGGCCATGCTCCGTTCACATAGGTGACCACTCCAGATGGAACAAAAGAATATTCAGTCATGGATGATCTCTGTTGTCCAACTGCCTCATTTTACCAAATGGGGGGAAACACAGGCCCAGAGAAGGGGCTGGCATTGCCTAAAGTCACAGAGCAGATTAAGGATGAGAACTCAGATATCTGGACTCAAAGCCAGTGCTCATGTTTCTGCCCTGTACTGTCTTTCTCTACCCTCCACAAGGCTGTCCCTGAGCAGGGTAGACAGATGGAATAAACGAATAAGAAGAAAAAATAATTCCCTGTGCTTTGTTCCTTGAAATAATGCTACTTCTCTCCCCACTTCCTTCCTTTCACCACCTGCCCTGGTTCAGGGCAGGTGCTAAAAGGCTGAAACTGATTCCAATGCTTGTCGCACCCTTGCTGCGGATCCAGCGTTACCATTAATCACCCATTCTACAAAGCAAGTGTCTGTACCTTTGCACCAAGACTCTGACAACAGCTCTTCCAAAACCAGCTGGGGATGTGGGGAAACATGAGGAAGAGAGGTACAACCTGACTTCCCCTCTGAAAACCCCACTCTCCACTACTTTCAGCCAATGGGCTTTGGAAAAAGTTCCACCCCTAACTCCATGTGTGGATCACAGAACCCACCATCAGACCCCTAACCCAATCAGACCACACTGTCCCCACTGGACATGGCAGCTGGTACAGAGAGAGAGATGTGTTTCAAGCAGAGCCAGTGAGAGAAACTGCCTTTTGCTGGTTTGAAGTGAAAGTAGATGCTCTTCCCTGCTGGGTATAAAGCTGAAAAGAAGGTAAGACTTGAGTTTCTGCTCCCATCTTGGAGCCTTAATCAGCAAAAAGTGTAGCCAAGGCATGGAGAGAAATAAACCGGTTCCCTCTGATATCATTTGAACTGAAGTTTCAAATCATCCCCGAAGCCATCCCTCTTCCTGAACTTGGAGTTCCCTGAACCATTACATTTTGTTTTCAGTTACAGGCATACCTCGGTTTATTGTACTTTGCTTCATTGCACTTCACAGAGGCTGCGTTTTTTACAAATTTAAAGCAAGACCCTCCACCCACACAAAGATTACAACTCTGATTGTGAGACTTGCTTTACTGCAGTGGTCTGGAACCAAACCCACAACATCTGTGAAGTATGCCTGTACTTAAGGTGAGTTTTCTATCACCTACAGTTGAAAGAATGCTGGATGACATCTTATTCCACACAAGAAAGTCATTAGGACTCTCTTTGATTGTCTTCAGCAATGGGGATCACTCTATCTCTTAGCATTTTTTCTAAGCTTACTGTTTCCCTGACTCTCCAATCCATTCCAAGGGACACATCCAGGGGCATCTGAGAGGAGAGGAAATGACAGATGTGAAGAGTGAGACCATCCACAGCTGCAGGGCTGGTTGACATTTATGAGAAGTGTTAAATCACTAGGGTCTTCCAGGTTGTTTAATATCACATATTGATTTGCTTTTGTTTCCCTGAAGGGATGAAGGATTTGACTAACAGCAAATGTCCCCATGAGAGCAAATGCCAGAAGGTTTTACTGAATGAAAAAGAATGAAAAGACAGAAAAGAAAAAGAAAAGGGTAAGAATGACAGGTTATGAAAATGGAAAATAGTATGTACTTCACTGGGGCTGACACGATCCTGAACAAGCGAATGAAGAAGGTGACATTTATCTTGGGCATCTTGCCACTTCCTCTAATAGCATCAGTAACCTCTTTCCTACTTCACTGCTCCCCCCCCCAAGAAGACGTCGTCTTATATGTCAGAAAACAAACGTAATTAGAGTTGTTCTTAAGTGCTTTTCACACATTCAGCACTTGGTCGGTTCACATACTCTCATCTATCTACTAAGTATTTTTTCGGTGTCTATCATATGCCAGGATAAACTTTTTTATTATTGTTATTCCTTTCGGAACACAATTTAAATTTGCAATTCAATTTGTAATTATGATTTAAATTGCTGATCCTTTCTACAATATTTCTGTGAGCATCTGGTCCTCGCAGTGTCCCCATGTGGTGAGCACAAAAGAGACCGTTCAGCCCACTGGACACCAAAGGAAAGCCAGGATGTCCACTGTCTCTCCACACCTGGTTCAGTGCCCAGCACAAGCAGTCAGCAGTTCACAAATGAATCACACGGACACCTTTTCACAAAGTAGGAACAGAAACTCAGAGAGGAGAAGCACCAGCCCAAGTGAAAGTCAGACGGATTGGAACCAGGTTTTTTAACACTTTCTTAACCTAGCAACTACACCCCCATCCCATCCTACCAGTACTGCAGCCACTCCAGCCTGCCTGGCTAAACCCCAGCCAGGTTCCCAGCCTTCTTTCTTCCACAGCAGTGGTACAGGAAGTGTCAGGCCACACAGAAGACACACAGTGTTGTCTGCCAAACCTACATGCCACAAACACCACACCAAAGAGAGGTGCTGATAAAGGCAACTTCCTCAAGGATCATTGCCTGGTTTCCTTTTGACCCAACTCAGATATAAGACTGATCTGATATTATCAATGTCATTGGTGGCATCTTCATCATCATCACTGATGTCTACTGAGTGCTTACTATGGTCTCAGGCACTGTCCCAAGCCATCTCATATGTAATACCTCATTTAACTCACCAGCAGCCTTATAAGGCTATGATATAATGATGAAAAATGATAAATTATCCTTTATTTGCCAGCGAAAGAACTGAGGCTCAGAGTTAGCTGCAAGTCTGTGTGAACAAAAATTGGCAGAATCTGGATGTGAATTCAAGTCTGCTTTATCTCCTCTCTCCTCCACCAGGTCCTGAACTAACCAACAGGCAGTTTAAAAAAGAGAGACATATTTTCCAATGCAGACAGTCCCTGACTTTTCACCCACTTAATTTCTTTTTTGTGTGTGGTTTTTTTGGGGGGTTTTTTTGTTTGTTTGTTTTTGGGTTTTTTTTGCTCAACCTCTCCCTCCAATACAGCTCCCACCCCACACTGGTAGCTGTCAGCCTGCTCACTGTCCATGGGTCTGTTACTATGTTGCTTGTTAGTTCATTCTGTTCATTAGATTCCACATATGAGTAAAATCATATGATACTTGTCTTCCTCTGACTGGTTTATTTCACTTAGCATAATGCTCTCCATGTCCATCCATGCTGTCACAAAGGACAAGATTTCCTTCTTTTCTGTGATAGAGTAGTAGTCAATTGGGTGTACGTACCATGCTCTTTTTTATCCACTCATCTACTGATGGGCAGTTGGACTGCTTCCAAATCTTGGCTATTGTAGATAATGTTGCAATGAACATAAAGGTTCATGTATTCTTTCTAATTAGTGTTTTTCTCTGTAATAAACTAGCTGTACGACTTTGAGCAAGTCACTTAGTCTCTCCAGGCTCACATGTTTCCATCTGTAGACGCAAGGAGATGCACTAGAGCTATCTGGCCTTACAGTGTCCTTCCAGCTCTGACATCCCATTTTCAGATTCCTTCAATCCTCTGCTGCCCAAAGGCCACATCTACCTTTTGGGAATGAAGACTATCATGGTAAAAATGAAAAGTACCCAGTGTTTTCCCTTTTCAGAAATCCTTAAAGGAGATTGTTATAGGAAATCACTGAATCCTAGAGAGCCCAAGAGAATGTTCTAGTTGCAAATTAATAGCCACACATTGCTCTACTGAACCCTAAACAACCCTGTAAGATCTATGCTTGTATTATCCAAATTGCCTCAAGGAAAAAACTGAGGCAGAGAATAGGTAAGCAAATGCTCAAGATTACACTGTTGATAAGTGGTGAAGCTGAACTTGAAATTCAACTAGTTTATTCCAAAGCATCTCTCAGAAATCCTCTCACCCAACTGTCCAACCCAGAGCAGAAATTGTCTCTGAAAATCCAAGTTAACAGGCTTTGCCTGAAGACCTGCAACAGTGAGGAATTTCCAAAATATGCAGGTTTTTTAAAATGGAGATCACCAGCCAACAAAACCTGGGGACTGTGTCCCAATTAAAGAGAGAAGAGTAGTATGTATGCCTCTATCAGGAGTGGTCCACCAAAAGCAAAAGGAACTTGGTGTTATATCTGCTTATAGCAAAAAAACAAGTGACACATTTTTTAAAAACATTTTTAAACTGCACCAATCAGTTTCCTGTGCATGCAATGTCAACATCATTAGCCTAGCCAATGATAAGAAGGCAAGCCAGGTGTCATCGGGATGACTATCAATAGACTGCTGCGTTACAGTATATATCTTGACTCTACGCAGAGAAAGGTGTGATGATAATGATTCCTGTGACAGCCACCACCAGGACAGGACAGTAGCTTATGGAAGAATCTTGCCTCAAAGACCAAGCCTCCCAGTCCTTCCCCCAACTTCGAAAACCTGTACGTCACTATAAACGCTGCTCTTCTCTTCACCTGGCCAAGTCCTCTTAGGTCCAGACACTTCCAATCTTTGCTAGAAATCCTTCCCAGAGTTTTCTAGCTCCCACTGGCTTGGCTCTTCATTGTGTTCTGATTCTCTTGTGGGATAGTTTTACCCCCTCCACCAAGAAATGTGTGGTTCTAATTCTAGCTCCACAATGTGACCTTGCACTAGTCAATTTCCCTCCCTGAACCTCTATTCATCTATAACAAAGGGGCTGGATAAAGAATAGCAGATCAGTTCTATCTCATGAGATTCCTCCATTCATTTACTAGTGGCTGTCTGGAAATTTTATGCTATGAAGGATTATGAGGCCAACTCTGAACTCAGCATAACACTGTCAAGGTTGATTAGTGAAATCTGCCCCTGTGAACTACTGTGGCCATCCATGAACCAGATGATACCTGAGGCTCTTCTGCTCTGACAGTTCATCATTTCTCTTCTTTTGTATCTAAAATATCGGGAGTACATTCAATCAAACTTTCTCAAATTTTCCCAAAAACGTATCCAAAATGGCGGAGGTGAATTAACTGACACAGACTCCCAGGAGACAAATGGAATAAAGATGTAGAGCAAAGCAACATGGAGTCACTGGTTCTAGACTTCCCAGGTCAATCCCTGCAAAACCAGCTGGATTGTGTATCTCATCTTTGATTGCCTTGAGATTGCCTGTTATTTTCTTCAAAAAGCCTTCTTTTATCTGAGCTAGACTGAGTTGATTACTGTTGCTTGCAACCAAATTAACTCTGCTCTTGCCAAGAGCCACTCAATAAGTCACCACGTACTGGGCACTTACATTTACCAGGCATTGTGCTAGGAACTAAACTTAATTTCATTTAGTCTCTATTACCATTCTAGGAAGTAGGTATTATTACCCCCATTCCACACATGGTGGAATTGGGATTCAGAGAGGTTAAATCATTTTGCTCAAGCTCACATGTGCCAGAGCCAGGATCTGACACAGTTTTGCCTAACCACAAGGCCTGTGCTCTTTACCTCCACATTTGCAAAAACAGCTTCCAAATTATATCCCTGTTAATTTTAATCTTTAAAAGAAGAGGAGGAGGTGCCAAGACCAACTGGTACTACAGAACATGTCATGTTTATTCTGCAACTTCACGTGCCTCTTGGGCACAGCCCCATGCCAACTAAAAACACAGAAAATCAAATAGGTCAATCAAAACTTATTCATAAACAGCTATTCTGAGAGCATCTTTTCAGAGAGCATTTGGTTAATTTTCTGAAATTGCCAGCTCCACTGCGCTGGGGATCTCAGGCACCTACTCCATCTCAACAGTCCAAGTCTAGCTGTAGCAACTTGACTGCACTCACTGCAGAAGCAATCTTCTGGCTTTAAGTGTTCTACTCTTGGCCTTGGCTGGGTAGTTCAGTTGGTTGGGAGCGTCATTCTGATACACCAAGCTTGCAAATTGCCAGTTTGATCCCCAGTCACGGCACATACATGAATCAACCAATGAATGCATAAATAGAGAGAACAAAATTGATGTCCCTCTCTTTCCCCTCTCCCTCCCCTTCTCTCTCTCCCTCTTTCTCTCATTTTCAGTTTGTTTTTTTTTTTAAAGTCCTCTACTCTTGCCCTCTTTCCAAAAAACTTATTTCTTCCACAAAGGCATCCCAAAGTATTTCATATGCTTAGTTATTTAGGAGTGATCAGGAAGTGGCAATATTTAACTCCTTTCCTATTTTTTTAATCAAGTGTTTGATTTTAAGACACCAAGTTGGCGAGCTGAGCAATAATAACATGCCTGAGAGTGGAGGAATAGTATGCTATTAATGAGTACCTATAAATTAATCTGAGGATATTTCCAACATGGAAATGCTCATCTTAACACCCTTATCTTTTGGGACTCATGCACCTGGCTGTAGAACAGAGTTACACTTGCAAATTCTAAGCTCTAACAGAGTAATATTTCTGCTTCTATCAAGCTTCAAGCTGTTCAAAATAAAAAGAAAAGACTTTGTTGTATTTGGCATTGAGATTTGTTCAGTGCGAAAAGGTGGCATTTGCAGAGATAAAAGAAGAAGGAATATTTAAGGACTAGCATAAAAAATGGGAAGAGTTGATCGTTCGTGGGACTTCAGAACAGACCCAGTGGGAAGATTTTCTATTTCTGCACATTTAGTTCATTGTTATTATTTTGTTTGGTGGGGCTGAGTTTGGATTTGACCCAAAAAGTCTGCTAGTTCCCTCCAGGTGAGAGAAAACAAGCATAATAAGAACTATAGGAACAATTATAGCTGTTTATTAAATATGTTCCATGGGCCGGGCACTGTGTTCAACTTCCTATTGTGTATTATTTAATTTAGCTTTAATCTTCTCAGCAACCAAGGATGGAAGTCCCTAATAATATAATATATATTATATTATTAATATAGTAATAACATTATTAACACTATTTTACAAATGATGACAAATGAGAGGCCATTAGGCTAGAAAACCTGCCCAAAGTCAAACGGGTCATAAGTGGCAGAGCTGGGCACTCTGAGCCCCGAGGCTGCCTTCTCAATGGCTCTGTAATTCTGCCACTGTGAGGAGGTCCCCCAGGCCCCACAGCTATAGTCCTAACCAAGGTCACCTTTTCCAACAATGGAAAGAACTTAGGTTTCAGTGTGAGGCCAGCCTAGCCTGTTCTGTAGTATTCTATTTTCCACAGACCCCCACACACTTGGGACCCCTTGCAGGTGATAGAGAACTGTAAGATAATCTACTCCCCTTTCCCACTCCATTTTACCACGAGGTTGCTGAGGTCCAGAAAGCCAAAGTAACCTAGTCCAAGGTCAGAAACAAAAGCAATGTCTTCAGGATCATCCTTTCCTCACTGCCACATCTTGACTGCTAATTCCACACCCTTTCCACCTGGGACTACCCATCACAGCACATCTGCACTCAGTGGTATATCTCTTAAACCCTCCTCCCTCATCAAAACTCATCCACCCAGCATCACAACACAAGTTTCTGCTAGTTGAATGTTGTTATGTTGATAAACTGAAAGAACCCTAAAATGTGAGAGTAGGAAAGTCTTGAACACATAATCTTATTCATTTCCCTCGTCTTAAAGATAGGAAACAGTATCCCCCCCAAAAAGAAGGGACTTCATAGTGTTTGTTAACCTCAAGGGGTATGCAGAATTGGAATACAGGAGGAGAATAAATCAGAACCTCTTCTTATATTAATTTTTATGTTGAAATTGAGAAATAAATTGACCTTTACTACTACATAACATGCACACAACAATGTAGTGCGTTATCTAAAGTACACTATGGATCCTGAAAGAAGAATGAAGTTACACAGCTAGGGGAGACAAGAGTGGGCCCTCTTTTGGTTTGTTCTACAGTGTTACAACGTGTTAAAATTTATATGCTCTAGGACATCTCTAAGGTTGTTAACTTATAAATGAAATAAGGCTACTAAATAGTGAAATATTGATACTGCTCTTTAATGAAGTAGAAAATAATCATGATTCATCTTTTATGCCCCACTGAGATGAGCTGATTATTTTAAGGGTAAATACTAAATAGTTGTTGAAATGAAATTAAAGCTACTGTATTTTATAAACATTTAAATCTTCAAATTTTGACTGAAAAAAGAAAAAGCTCTTGCTATGGAAAGAGCATTCTGAAAAGGATGTTTCAAAGGTTCCCCATTTAATATTGCCTAGGTCATATCCTGAAAAAAAAATTCTACCTTCTAACCTGCTTAAAATCTTCCAAATGAAGAACTTCAGTAGTTCTAACCAGTTTTAAAAATAAACCAACTAACTGACATCTAAAAAGATAGAAATTTACTAGCTAAATTTCAACCAAAATCTTTACATGAAATGGATAGAATTTTAAAATGAGCTTCATGATTTATAAGGTACATCCAATTACACCCTCTTCTAACTGGATCAACATATCTCTCTGCAATATCTGATTCTGATGGTAAAAATCAAGTGCCAAAATAAATTCAACTTAAACAAGAATTTAAGATGTCAAAGTCTTAAACCAAGATTTTTTAAAAAGCACAGTGAAGTATATAGTTCAATCATGTTGATCTCTGTAAAATATTAATAATGTTTAACTATTTTACATGCTGTATGAATTGACATGCTATATTTAACTGAGAGCAAAAAAGATTTTGCTTTTATTTTTAAATATTGCATTTCCATTTTCACCTTTTTAGAAGTTTAGTTTGCTGAATATTTTATAATGTACTAAATATCTAGTACAGTAGAACTTGAATGTAATTTTAAACATGCATATACTTCAGGTGTATGCTCAGCAATATTTTACTGAGAGGAGAACTGATTCAGAATGTTTGGCCGCTTCTGCTCTAAAAGCTCCTCGCAACTGGGGATACAGCAGCCCAAGGCCCAGAAGCACTCGTGGCCTCCAGTCACCTTTGCCAGAGGCAGAGCTGCTCCACATCAGATGCCAAGTTCCTGCCATGGCAGCGGCCAGATAAGAACAACTAAGTCCTTTGAGTTCCCTGAATCCAGAGAAAACCCCAAGGGTCACCCTCCGGTCCTATCTCCAGTCTAACAGGCTATAATCTATTTGAAAAGCTTTACAGAGTTTGAAATTTTGTGCCAAGCTGGTACCCAGTCATGTTAATACTCTCCTTGAATGTCTTCAAAATTTCCCCCTTGCCCAAAGTTTACAGCCCATGGACCTTTCCACATTTTCCACTGGGTTTCTTTTACCAAATATGAAATCAACCTCACAAGAGGATATTGGTTTGGGGACATCAATTCAATGGAAGTATAGGTAGCCATTAAAATAAGGAGGTAGACATAATTATTGATATGATATAGAATTATATCTATGATATAGTATAAAGTAAAAAATCATATGTACAGGATATGTACAAAATATATGTGAAGAATAGTTCCCCTCAACACACATACAAAATTCTAGCTAAAGTTATCTCTGAATAATAGTTTTAGGGACAATTTTTGTTATTCCTTATCTGTATTTTTCCCTACTATAAACTTGCATCATTTGCATTAAAAAGTTGTTTTTTTAATTGAATTGATCCAAACACACATTTCCACTGAACAGACCCTAGTAAGGGTTTTATTTACAACAATGAGAATGACAACTACCCCTAGCCATAGAATGGTAGTTTTATTTTAAAAAGCCCTTTTTAGTGCATTATCTCTTTCAATCTTTATAACATAGTGATATTCCCAAAGCACCATATGAAATTGTCTCTCTCCTGCAAAAAACCTTTTCTAAGCCTATCTGCTATTTCATGGAAAAAGCCCAAAATAATTTGCATGACATTCAGACCTTTCATAATCAGGCCTTTATCCTACCACTTCAAGTTTGTTTTTTTTCTGCTTCTCACCACCATGCATATTCCAAGCCATCCTTTGCTGAATCCACCATATATTTTCCTGCCTCTTTTTGTGCCTTTCTCTCTATAATGAACATTCTGTAAGTTATGCTTTAGAAATACCTGTCCATTCTTCAAGACACAAAGCAAGTGTTTCTCCATTGAAAAGTCATTACTCGGGCATTCTATTCTCTCTATCCCCACAGCCCTTTCCACTTTCTTTTATAGAATGCTTTTCTACAAGAAAAAGCCTGTTTATTCAATTCTAAGGTCTCAAGAACAAGCACGATTCCTGGCACATAGGAGGTACTCAATAACTAGTAGCTGCCTTAAAGAAAAGCAAGGCACCCCTGCACATGACACAGAAAAGAAGTTAGATTAAGAAAGTATTCCCAAGAGACCCAGCCAGACTGATAATGGAAATCTCAATGTGGTTCAACAATAAGTGACAAGACAGACCCACCCAGGAAAAAAACTTTGCAGGTGCTACCTTGAGTCACCTCACTCAATCAGGACTCCTAAATGTCTGAACTTCTATGGTCTCTGCCATCTAACGACAGAAATTGGATCCTCTCCAGGGACCTGTGGGAAGCCAAATAACCTGCTGGGAGCTTTCCGTGGTCCTGAAGCTTCATCCACCCATTTTCCTTCACTGTAAGGAATTGTGGCACCAGTCCTTCTGTAATAAAATTATTCTTGGCTCTGGATTAGAAATGCAGTGGTCAACAGACAAATAATAATTCTGCCTTCTTGAAATTCACATTCTATTTGTGGACAGACACTGAAGAAAAAATATATGCTCACTCCTGATAAAGACTATGCAGAGAATTAGAAGAAGGTGACATGACAGATAAAAATGGCCTACCTTAGGCCTGACCAGTGTGGCCCCATTGGTTGGGCATCATCCACAAAGCGAAAGGTTGCCAGTTTGATTCCCAGTCAGGATACATGCCTGGGTTGCAGGTTTGGTCCCCAGTCAGGGCGCATACAAGAAGTAAATGATCGATGTTTTTCTCTTGTGTAGATGTTTCTCTCCCTCTTTTTCTTCTGCCCTTCTGCTCTCTAAAAAAAAAAAATTAAATTAAAAATACATACATACATACATATACACATAAGGCTACCTTAGATGGAGTGGTCAGGAAAGGCCTCTCTGAGAATATGATATGTCAGATGAGGTCCAGAGACGAGAATCTCCCAGCCAAACTAAGGGCATTCCAGGCAGATAAAACATTGTGGAGAACAATGAACTTGGTGTGTTCAAAGAACAGAAACAAAGCCAGTGAGGCTGCAGCACGCTGAGTGAGGGAAACGAGATCTGGGAGAAAAGGCATAAAATAGGGCTTTTTATACCCTAGGAAAGGATTTCAGTTCTTTCTGAATGCGACAGCATAATCTTGCTGAGGAAGACTTTCCCGGCAGGGCCTATAGATGGATGGAGAACTCCTCTGTAGGAGTTCCTTAATCCTTGGAACTAGCCAACCTTGTGATTTCTCTAGTAATGTTCTCAATCTGTAAGATCAGATGATCTAATTTTGAGTTTAAAATAAAATTGAATGTCATGATCAAGCCAGAGAAAATATGGGTAAGGACTACACAGAGGTGAAAGAGTAGATTATTTATAAGTCTTTGGAGGATGAACATAAAACCCAGGGAAGTCCAGTGAAAAACTGATAATCAGACCATTAGAATGTAAACTTCATGAAGGCAGCACCCTTCCTGTCTTATTTAAAACTGGATCTCCAGAGCCCATAATGGTGCCCGGCTATATTAGGTCCTCAATGTATACCTACTGAATAAAAATGAACAAAATACGTGGTAATAATACAAATCTTCATCTTCACAAAAACCTCACACATCTTCAGCCCCAGGGAACATGGTTCACCAAGGACCCTGCTGATGATCTCCACCAAGTTTCTCCTGGCCTGCACCCAAGCAATGGCTTACTGTGGTAGGGACACTACAGCATCCCACTCCTGGAGACACATGACTCCTGAGAGCCTCACTGAGATTTTCTTTGACTGCATATCACCTATGATGCTTCCACCAAGGCTTCCTTCCCTTTCTCCTCCATTAGGAGTCAGATTCATAATGCAGTTAAATAGATCTCCCAGACTCCCTTGCCTCCCTCCCCAGTTTTTTCCCAGTTGTTTCCACTAGAGAAGTCCTTGGACATTTAATCCCATCTTGGCTTCTGCTTCTTGGAAAACCCAGACAAAAAGCAAAAGATTTAGGGCACTACCCAACTAAAGCTAGATACTTAACAGAATCTCTTACTCCTGTAGAATTACTTACTTCCAAGACAGGAATCATGTGACCCTGAAGCTAAAATAGGGGGCAAGCAAATAACTGCTCCTAAATGGAAAGGGAAGTTAAGAGAGACAAGTTGAAGGAAGAGTCTGAAAATCTTTCTTCCACTTTCTCCTATTTCTTCCTGTTATAGGAGCTACTTTATATCCCTAGTTTCATACCATAGTAAATTCTATTTTTAATGTCTTTAAAAATTAGTTCCTGCCCTGGCTGGTGTGGCTCAGTAGACTGAGTGCCAGCCTGCAAACCGTAGGGTCGCCAATTTGATTCCCAATCAGGGTGCATCCCTGGGTTGCAAGCCAGGTCCCCAGTAGAGGGGTGCATGAGAGGCAACCACACATTGATGTTTCTCTTCCTCTCTTTCTCCCTCCCTTCCCCTCTGTCTAAAAATAAAATAAATAAAATATTTTTAAAAACAGCTATAGCTATAACTTCCTCTCTAGCTATAATTTCCATAACTCAAAAGTATTTGAACAGAAGGCAGTTTCTCATCCAGTCCCTTGAATTGCATTTGGTTGATAAAGGGACCAGTGATTGTGGATTATAAAATATTTGTGCTGTACTTTAAGATCTACAAATCTCTTACACATCCTTGATCATAATTTATTCTCCTGACAATCATGCAAATTGATTGAGAAATATTAGCTCCATTTCACAAGGGAAGACACTGTCATTTAAAAAGGCAAAGTAACTTTTTAGTAATTTACAGAATACAGAGTACCCAGACCTAGGTCTTTTGACCTGGAGCACAGATCTCTTTCTCCAATGACGCTATTGTAGATACTCCATAAATGGATGCCTTTTTCTTTCCCAGCAACCATTCTACTTTCTTCTGGTAAGAGAATCTCTCCCCCATTTTCAGATCATGTGTTAATTATGGGATGAGTTCTACTACAGCTCCAAAGGTGAACATGTGACCCACCCAAGACTGGCCAATCATAACACTGAATCACCCATGGAGAGGCACATAACCCAAGCAGGGCCGCTGAGAGCCACCTGAAATCCTTGCTGAATCCATTGAGGTAAAGGTATTTCATATGGGTTGCTAAGCTGGTAGGCTATAAACCATGTTACCATCACATGCAAACTCCATGCCTGGATGAAGCAAGACAGTAAAAAGCAGGGCTGAAAAGTAGAGAAACAGCAGCCCCCAATGATTTCACTTGAGAACCTGGATCCAGCTATGCCTGTAGCCATATACTCTAGACTTTATAGTTATGAGAACCAATAAATACCCTTTCAAAGATTTAGATAGTTTTAGCTGTGTATGAGTCAATTGTCAAAATCTCCACCAACTGAATCAATATTATATAAGTAGCAATAGGAACAAAGTTACCTTAGAAAGGAAAAACATAATAAGTAAACAATTTTTATGATTTAGATATAGAATTTCATGTGGCTTTACGCAAACCAATGCCCTCACCACTCATTTTTATTTCCCATTTCTACCAATGGCAAAGAATAGAATTGAAATGAAGAACTTGTGAAAGCATTTTTCCTTGAACTTCAAGAACTCAATTGGATAATTATCCCCAGACATGTTAATGTCTTCACCAGAAAGAATAAAACATAGTATCTATAATTCCATGAGCTTTAGATTGAGGAGGGGCAGTTTGTCACTGAAGTAAAGAGATGAAAAGTGGGGATGATAAAGCCGTCTCTCTAAGGTTCTCAAAGGAAAAAAAGGAAAAACTTTAGATCACTACTGGATGATGTTAGAATTTATGAGTGCAGTCTCATCCAAGCATTCATTATTCCCCTTTCTCCATTTCTCTCCATAGCACCTACCTGACACCCAGTGTATGTACTTGTTTCTGTATGGCCCGCCCCCACCATGAACGTGGATCTCTGTGCAGGCAGTGACTGTGCCTGCTCTTGTCCACTGTTCCCAGAACAACACTGGTGCTTAGTGAGTACTCACAGATAATGGTGGAATATTTGTTGAAAGATATTTGCATTTCTAGAACTCTTATTCTAAAGTACGTATTATAGTAACATTAAAATATTATAGCAACACCAACTGATGGTTGTGTTCAACTATTTAAATAGACAGACCTATAACAAAGCAAAAATGTGCATTATAAGCCACACTCCCATTTACCATATAAATTGGGACCATGGTTAACTGAGTCATGAATTGTGGCAGCATTGCCTTTTCAGTGAAAGCTACTCAGAAGCAGCGAATAGGCTGTAGAATTGTGCTGTTTAATACATTAGCCACCAGCCACATGTGGCTATTGAGCAATTGAAAGGTGGTGAGTCTGAATCGAGATGTGCTGTAAGTATTAAAAAATACACAGAATTCAAAGCCTGAATACAAAAAAAAAAGAATGTAAACTATCTAACTGATAAGTTTTACTTCATTACATGTTGAAATGACAGTATCTTTTATATATTTGGGTTAAATAAGATGTACTTAATAATCTCTCCTGTTTTCCTTAACATGGCTATCGGAAATTTGAAAATCTCTGTCTCGCATTCCTGGCTTATGGCTCACATACCTGGAAACTGAAAACCTGAGCCTTGAACAGGTGGCCCACGTCCTACTTCTGTCGGACAGATCACTCTGGGGTGACAGCGGTGCAGACTCAAGCCTGGAAAGCCGAATGATGGACCCTGAAGTCTTTTGCCATCTTCTGGCTGATTATTCTAGAAGTGCCATTATAACAACTGTTATAATAAAACTTTCTCTTGGCTACATTCTTTTTTTCTTGAGCCAACTTTTTAAAGGCTTCATAAGATACAGTATTTGTTGTGCCAAGGATTTCCAATAGTGGAAGCCCTGACAAAGCAAATGCCACAGGAGCAGCCACAATGTGCCCTGGGTACGTGAAATGTTTGACTCATCTATTCTGATGCCAGAGACAGTTTGATACCTCTCTATTTTAAAAATCTCCCATACCAAATCAGCAACTGTGAAAAAAAATGGCTTCTCTTAATCCCTTTTCTCTTGCTGCACTGCACTCCGTAATGTTCTCACTTCTTGGGATTCCTATTTCATTTGCCATCAGTTTCATATGTTTTTTTTCATCTGGTCACATTAACAGGGAGACTCTAATTGTTGCTTAACTACTTTTGGTATCTATTTCATCTCCTGTCACTCAGAGTGGGATTAAATTAGGCTTCCCATTGCCCTTCTCTCTAACCCAGCAATGGTCTCAGAAGTGAGGCCTTCTAATTCTTTGTTTCAGTCCTCGTTCCCAGGAGACAATAGTTGAAATGAATCAATGAATCCTTCTAAGTTCCCAGGATACTACCTACATTGTTTACTTAATTTCTCAAAACTGAAAGAAACCCAGAGGAACTGCTCTGATTTTCCACAATCCAAGGTTTAGATGCTACACAAGACCCCTTCTCTGCTTTCTCATGCCAAGTCTACTGGCTAGACTTGCTTGTAGAAGGACTGGGAGGCAGGGAGATCAGGGAGTGTGGTCCTCAGAGCAGGTAATCCAGAATCACCTCCAATATGAAATTGTGATGAAATGTGTGAAGTGTTGTCACCAAGGAAGCTCATTAGAGACTTGGCACCTAGGTTTTTCTTGTATTTAGGGTTGCTCATGTAGCAACCCCCTATCTAGCACATGCCCAAATCCCAGACCCCCAGGAGGAAAGCAAGGGTGCAGCATAAACCACATTATTTGTATACGCAGTTTATGTATAATGGGGGAATCTGTTACGATCCCCGCAAGTGATGGGCACCTCCCCAAAGCTAAGTTTCCAGACACCAGCCAAGGGCCCACCTTGCAAGCAGGTCTCTCTCAGGATAGTTTTCTCAAGGCTGCTATTTTAACCTTTTTCTGCACAAGCAGGAAAGGCTTCCTGCACCCAGCTACCAGGTCCACTCTGAGAATGAGAATGGAGAAAAAGTCACCACTTCAAAAAGGGATGTAGGAAAAATGCAACTCAGTCACAAAAGGTTGGACCAAGAAGCGGGCCTTCATCTGCCACAATATAAGGAGCTAGAGACATGCTGTCCCCTGTGCAGAAGTCTGTGGAAGGTCACAGTAGTACCAACTACTTCAGTGGTCATACAAGGTAGGTGACAAGTTCCCAACTCTGAGAGAATGTGGCTGCTCAGCCAGTACAAGTGGACAGAGATTACATGGTCCTCACTGAGCAGTTCATGTATCCAGAGGGCCCATTCACACTTGTAATCCACTCCAGCAGAAAGGCAAAATCCTGAATGCTAAGGACTGTCTGCAGGGGGCTGAGCAGAACTGAGTCTCCTCCCAGCTCCGTGAAGGAGATGAACTGAAGTTGCTGGGCTGTAGCAGGGATAAGGAACAAAACTACCAAACATTTGCAGTTGAGTGACCCGATCTTTAGGATGTGACTATTTAATTATTCATTGCACGTAAGCTCTAACAGTGCTAAAAAGAGTAGTGTTGGCTGTTACTAGAGTTTCTTTGGTTGCAATAAAATACTCTCTTTTTGTCATCAGAAAATAAAATTTAAAACTCACTTGTAATTCAAGGAACATTTGCAGAAATATTTTTGCTCTGTTTGGTCCTGAGGTTAGAACTACAAATATGTATCATATGTTTGAAGAAAAATGCCCTTAAATCAACAAGACACAAGGGATCTGTTGAACAGAGATCTTAGGGGCAAAAAAAATCCTGTGGTGGTATATAACTGCTCCTGCCTTAGAATTGGAGTTGTGGGTATTTAGGTGATTGTTTTTATTTTATTCTCAGATGATGCCAAGAATTTTCAGAAACTCACTTTCTGAAAATTCTTGGCATCATCTCAGAAAAACCTCAAGGACAAAGAGAAAATCTAACTGCAAAAATGCCTTGGGTAGCACTGACAGCTCTTCTCAGGTAGGACAGAAGAGCTTTGCTATGCACAGTTCCAAGGGGTTCCTGCACTACAGCTACAAGAACATTTCCTTTAAACACATAAATGTCTTTTATAATCAGAAAAATCCTTCAGATACCAACCCCAGGGGATGATTGCAAAGCAAGGTGGGCCCATCTGTTAGCTCAACAGCAAGCACTTGGAGACTGTGAAGGCATAAACAATGCCTTCCAAAGAGCATCTTACTCCCTCACTCTGATTCTGTTATACCAATTGGCATCTCTTAGCAATTTGCTTTTTAAAAGACTAAAAAGTTGAATTCTGAAGTCAAGGGAGGCCACCATCTTTGTTAGGTTAGACAAGATCTAGGGAATTGTGGAGATAAAAGTTCTGCCTCAGTCTATGAATGATAAAGTAGTCTATCCAGAGATGCAATCACCCAATATATAGTGCTGTGTTCCACGCTCATGGAAAAGATGCTCTAAAAGCTTTTAGTTGCAGACATCTTGTATCTTCCTCCATCTTCCTTATCACTAACAAGTGGTAGAAATAGTTGTACTTGGTATTTACCTTTGGGAGGAAATCTTGTTATGTTAAAATGCACTTGATGATTCTATCATAAATCTGAATGTAAAAACACAAAACAGGGAGGAAGGAAACTAAATTGTGCTCCTGCTGAAAAGCAGTGGAAGGATGCAGAGGCAGTGATCAAGTTATCTTCAGCCTTCAGTGAGGCTAGGGAAATAACAGTTTTTCCCATCACTTTCTTGGTTCCCAAACTGTATTAAACATCTTCCCAGCTGTCTGCAATTTCTCCCCCACACCAGATATTTTTAGTTGCATTAGACAAAATGCATCAAGCCTAGCATACTCTCACATTTTAAATGGTTGTGTCCAGAAATCTATTAGATTTCTTGTGAAAAATTTTTCAGTGTCAGAGTCAGGGTATAGTAAATGGTTTATACAAGTGGAAAGGAAAATGAGAATAGTGGAGCTGCTTGCCACCCTTCCTTTAATTAGAGCCAGTCCACCCTATCTGTACATGTGTCCACACATGTGTATGTATATATGTACATGCATGTGGATATAGATATATCTCATATAATTGATTTAAGACTTGCAAAAAATAGGAATTTATAAACCATTTATGAAGACAATGGATTGATTAGTAGACTAGGAATCAAAGATTAAATTCCTATGTAGCCTCAGGCAAGTCACTTCATCTCTCTAAACCATTTTATCCTGATCAGCTAAATAAAAAGGGGCATCTCTTCTGATGTCCAAAGTTTCCTCTAGCTCTGGAAGTTCATAACACTTTGGTGGTGAAGGGAGCAGACAGGGAAAGAATCAAACTGTTGTGAGTATAAAGAACTCTCTCTGGAAAGCAGAGCAGCCATAAACACACTCAGAAAAAGTGAATTGCCTTTCCTATATTATATCAAATAAAAGACTTGGCAAAAAAATGCCACTTCAAGCCATGTCTGAGTTTCCAGACACTTTCTGGATAGTGGCAGAGCTAGAGAAAACAGCAGTCCACACCTTGCACTAACTGCAATAGCTGTGCTTGCCTGGAGACTCCTCACTTTGCTTTCATGCCCCTCCCCTCATGATGTATCCAGCACTAGTCTGCCCATGAGCAAGAAAATCCTACATCATCCTGGAACATTCAGAGGGTCCACAAGCTGAGATCTGATACTAAGTTCTACCGGCCTTCTGGAGAGGCAAATCATGGATAAGGCCAAAGTGACTTTGGCCCATCAGCTACCCTTTTTAACCTTTCCCTCTCAGACTCTTCAAACACAAGGTATCAATTTTATGATGCTCTGCTAGAACCTGATGTTGCAGAGATGAATAAATCCAGTTCCCTTTTTGAAAAGCCCCTGAATGGGTAGGCAGAGGGCACCGACTCATTATAGAGCTGAGGGCAGGGATGTCTTGGGCTTAACTCTCTATTCAGTGTCTACTAAAATGCCTGGTACTCAATAAATAATAAGTGCTCAACAGAGGTTTGTAGAATGAATAAATGAACCTCTGGGGATGCAGAAAAGAGTGTAATTAGTGTTGACTGGGTTGTGCATGGAGGAGACTGCAACTGAAACTTTTCTACTTAATCACAAGAAGACTGATAAGGTATGAAATGCTCAATGAGATTTGTTGCTGTTCTAAGTAGATATTCATCTTATCAGGATTCAAGAAACTTTCAGCCAAAGGAATAAATCTCTCATGCTAAAAGTCTAGGCACAACTGAGAAGGGTTTTGTAAGAGTTGTTCTGTTTAGCTTGTAGGGCAGAAAGGGGAACACGGGTATGTTTAGCTTCAATTCTAATGTCTACCCAATGAATCTACACTTCTTTGTATTGCCCTCACCCCTACCTTCCAGGAATACGCACCCAAGGCAACAAATGACTTATGAGTTAATGCCCTAAACACACTCATTTAATTGAGAGGTGCCAAAACACTAAGTCCTCAAAAATATGATAAATATACTTCAATTTACTCAAACCTTTTTCTCCAATTATAATTAACAGTGTTGGAGTTAGAACTGCCAAATAAAATACTACATGTCCAGCTAAATTTTAATTTTGAACAAACAATAAATGCTTTTTAAGTATACAAATGTCTTAAATATAGCACAGGGACATACATAAACCCACAGACCAGTTAAATCTGGCAACCCCAGTTGTAAGGAGAATAGTTAAACATAGTGAAGAAAGGGGTCCTTAAGAAAAGTTACTACTAATTCTGAAGCTCATGTGCTAAAACTATTCCCTATTTTTCCATATGGTTCCATTTCCTTGGAATTCCATTAATCCTACAAACATTTTCCCTCTTACAGATATTCTTACGAGTTTCTTGCTCAAAATGAATTCAGTCCAGATATATAGAATACTCTGAGAGAAAACTCAATACAGTTCAGCTGAAAAAGGCAGCCTGCTCTATGCAGCACAAGGCCGGGCTCACAACAGTAACTGTAAACCCCTTTGTAGCATCTGCAAAGCTCTCCGAGGACACATCATAACCCTTCCCCGCCCCCCCCCCCAGCCACAGTTGCTAGTCCCTTTTCTTTTGAAAATGGGACTGAGAGCTTCTAAGTCAATCTACGCTAGTTCCTTGTATAAAGGAGATACAAATTCAGGAGCTATGGCAGGGCTATAATCTGGCATCCCTGTGGTCCAAAAAGAGAAGAAAACTGGTCTTTGGGGCTATTTAAAAACTAGTAGACAAGAGCAGACATTCAGAAAGGAAAGAAAGTCCAGAGACTGAAAAGTCTCATTGTCTTCACTCTGGCCCCTTTCAGGGTTCAGCTGAATCTCTGCCTGTGATTTCCATGGTGGGTCAGGGGGAGACAGGGAACCTTACAATAAATTCCTGCTTTCACTGAATCTAGTTCGAGTCATTTTTTTTCCTTTTCTCCTGACAGAGCCCCATCTAATGCTGCCATCAATTCATTTTCTAACCTGTCTATATTCACAAGGGATTTCAGGCACCCATGAGTGAAGAATGGAAGGGCAGATAGATAGAGGGTAGGGTCATTTCTCCCTGAGAGGGCAATCGCAGATGGGCAAAGGGGCTAAACCACTCACTCTTCAGGATCTTTTGTTGTGGTGCTAAGATGCAGCAGGCCCCCAGTAAGGTGAGCAAAGATGGGCCCTCCCAGAGCTGTATGTGCGTACACAGACCTGCACGCACACACACGTCCAATGTGGCTGCAATCCAGACCTCAGTGATGCTGGGAAGCAAAGGACAGGCAAGCTCAAATACAAGAAGAAACTAAAGATGATGGCACACTGAATATATAGAAAGAAGACACAGATAAAAAGATGATTTCTGTGTCCCTTATCCAGAAGAATAAAGGTACCACTTTAAAAAAGCAAACTAGAAATTAGGAAATACTAAAATTAATCTTATGTTATGCTCCATGTACAACTATTTCTATTGCTATCTCCAAATTATCAGCCTTCTTCCGACTTTCAACAAATCCATGATCTCCCCAGATTTCAAAAAGGTGATTCAAAAACTACCACCTCAGATCTAATCAAAAAAATCAGAAAGAAAAAGGAAAAGATTCACAGGAATAGAACTGATAGAACTGAGTATAGAAAGAAAGAAAGAAAGAAAGAAAGAAAGAAAGAAAGAAAGAAAGCAAGCAAGCTCGCTCTGGCTGCTGTGGCTCAGTGGATTGAGTACTGGCTTGCAAATCAAAGGGTCACTGGTTTGATTTCCGGTCAGGGCCAAGTCCCCAGTGGGAGGCACACGAGAGGCAAATACACATCTATGTTTCTCTCCATCTCTCTCTTCCTCCCCTCCCCTCTCTCTAAAGCATTATGCTAAGCAAAATAAGCCAGGCGGTGAAAGACAAATACCATATGATCTCACCTTTAACAGGAACCTAAACAACAAAACAAACAAACAAGCAAAATATAACCAAAGACACTGAAATAGAGAACAGGCTGACCAGAGGGGAGAGGGGAGGGAATTTCAGGGGAAAAGGGGAAGGGTATACAGGAACAAGTATAAAGGACACATGGTCTAAAACTAGGGGGGGTGGAAATGGGAGGGAGGTGAGGAGGGCTGGGGGGGTTGGCTGGGATGGCAGTAAAAGACAGAAAACTGTACTTGAACAACAATTAAATAAAATTTTTTTAAAAAGTAAAATAAAATAAATAAAAAAGACATGAAAAAGAAAAAAGGAATACATGGAGTTCATGAACAAGGATAAATATTTCAGTGTAAACATCCCAAAAGAAAACTGGACCACATATGGACAAAGAAACAAAATAGCTGGCTGGTAAATTTAAAGTCTCTTTATCTCTCTAATAACCAAAAAGGTAAATAAAAATAAGAAACTTATTTTTTACCTATCAGATTGGCAAAGTTGTAAAAGAACAGTAACATTCAGTCAGCGTGGGTGACCTAGTAGGAAATACACTGTGGTGGACCAAAGAGAGGGTTCTTAACACTTCACAAAGAACACTGTGGCAACACGTATCAAAATGTTAAATGTGCTCACTCTGTGACCCAGCAATCTCACTTCTCTGAATTATTCCCCAGGAAACAGGACAGTGACATGTAGTTACTACTACAATACATTCTCTGTAGATATGTTTAAAATAAAACAATGAAAACTTTCCAACTTAACTTTCAATCAATTAACATGAGGAGTGATCAAATAAACAAGGTATATATCTGTACAATGAAATACTGCCCAAACAGTAACATGATAATGTAGGTCTATATTACACTTATTAGCATGGAAAAGATGCCTACAATCTAGTACATGAAAAAAAGCAGTTGCAAAAGAGTACGGAAACTGTCATCCACTTTTTCTCATTTCTGACATACATATTTCATGTGCAGATATATGATAAGGAGAAAAAAACTAGGTAAGCACATTCACTACAGCATCAATAGTGCTTATCTCTGGATGGTTCAATTATAGCTGATACATACTTTCTTTTAAAAAAATGTATCTTCATTTTCTGATTTTTAAGAGAAACCTTGCTATCAGAAAAATAGCTATTAAAAGTATTACTATGTAAAGATCTCACTCAATGAGAAAAAAATCACGATTTCAATAGAAATAATTGGCCAAAAGATATCAGTGAGCAATTCATAAAAGAAGTTTAAATAACATACAAACATATGTAAAAATATTCAGCTTTACAAGTAATCAAAGAGATGAAAATTAAAATATTTACATCTTTCAATTTAGCAAAGATTTTTTATTGGTTTAGAATACACAGCACAGTCAAGGAGTATTTAAACAAACATGAACAAACAGTTAGTAGACATGTAAAGTGGTACCATACTTTTGGAAAGCAATTTTGCGGTATTTTCCAAAAATCTTAAATTCTTTAATTTATTCATATATGTTAATGCAATATTTCTATTTTGGGTAATATTTTATTATAAAAAGCAATTTTCAAACAAAAGAAATAACTATCAACTGGAGAATGGTTTGGTGTATCTTAGAATATCATGAAACAAGTATATTTCTGCAGATTTTATAATAGTATAAAAGATATACATTCTTAAAGCATATAGTTAAATATATACATTTTACATATACAAACTATATATGTATATGTAAAAACTAAGTAAAAAAATAAGAAAACTGTAACAAATTCTTTTTAATTATATTTTGATTATGTTATTACAGTTGTCCCATTTTCCCCCTTCACTCCCCTCCACCCAGCACACCCCCTCCCACCCACATCCCCCCCTTTAGTTCATGCCCATGTGTCATAAGTTCTTTAGCTTCTACATTTCCCACACTATTCTTGCCCTCCCTCCATCTACTTTCTACCCACCATCTGTGCTACTTGTTCTATGTACCTTGTCCCCCTCTCTCCTCTTCCCACTCGCCTATTGCTAACTCTCCATGTGATCTCCATTTCTGTGTTTCTGCTCCTGTTGCAGTGATTTGCTTAGTTGGCTTTTGTTTTAGGTGTGGTTGTTAATACCTGTTAGTTTGCTGTCTTTTTACTGTTCATATTTTTTATCTTCTTTTTCTTAGATAAGTCCCTCTAACATTTCATATAATAAGGGCTTGGTGATGATGAACTTTAACTTGACCTTATCTGAGAAGCACTTTATCTTCCCTTCCATTCTAAATGACAGCTTTGCTGGATAGAGCAATCTTGGATGTGGGTCTTTGATATTCATGACTTGGAATACCTCTTTCCAGCCCCTTCTTGCCTGTAAAGTCTCTTTTGAGAAATCCGCTGACAGTCTAATGGGAACTCCTTTGTAGGTGACTGTCCCCTTATCCTTTGCTGCTTCCAGAATTCTCTCCTTCATTTTAATCTTGGGTAATGTAATTATGATGTGCCTTGGTGTGTTCCTCCTTGGGTCCAACTTCTTTGGGACTCTCTGAGCTTCCTGGACTTCCTGGAAGACTATTTCCTTTGCCAGATTGGGGAAGTTCTCCTTTATTATTTGTTCAAAGAAGTTTTCCACTGGTTGCTCTTCTTCTTCCCCTTCTGGTACCCCTATAATTTGGATGTTGGGACATTTAAAGTTGTCCTGAAGGTTCCTAAGCCTCTCCTCATTTTTTTGAATTCTTGTTTCTTCCTTGTTTTTTGTTTGGTTGTTTCTTTCTTCCTTCTGGTCCACTCCATTGATTTGAGTCCCAGTTTTCCTCCCAT
>PVKU01012136.1:0-37819 GCA_004027475.1 Anoura caudifer | reverse complement strand
GCGGTGGAGGGGGAGGGGGCCAGAGGGGGCGGGGGAGGAGCGGGGAGAAGATCAGCAGGCCGCCTGGTGTCGGAGAGTCCAGAAGCACGTTCTCTGAGGAAGGACACAAGCAGCCACCAGGACCAGAGAGAGACGCTCCAGCGAAATGAACCTGGCAGAGCCCACAGTCAGCACGTGAGGAATGGGTGGGGGAGGGGAAAGCAGGAAGGCAATGAGGTATTTTATTTTATTTTTTTAAAGTTTACTGGTCAAAAGAAGGGATGAAGACAGACTAGAGCAGCTGAGAAGCTGGTGGGTGGGGGTCCTGCTGCTGTTTACAGGTTGTGGGAAGCAGGCAGTGTAGGGGGAGATGACGAAATGCAGAAGAAAAAACAAGTAAGATTTTTAGAGGAACCAAGGGGGTATGGGGCCCAAGGACGCAGGTGAAGCCGTTTGAAAATACCGGCACATGTCGAGGAGGAGCAGCGAATCTGGTGAGCGATGTTTCAACGTGGTGAGAAAGGAGGTTGATGGAGCGCGAATCCCAGGAGGTGCCGTGCAAACCGTGATTCATTCACACAAAAGCTCACACCTGTACGATAGCAGGCACTGTTCCAGGCGTGTGCGTGCTCCCCATTGTGTAGATGATGGCCCTGAGACACACAGAGGTAAAACAAATCGCCCAAGGTGCCCCAGCTAGCAAGGGGCAGAGCCAGGATTTGAACTCAAGCAGTGCATCCGGCTTCCACGTCTCCCTCCTAGCCATAACCCTGGCACGCAGGAAGGAATCTAGCATCAGCACTCCCCAGCTCTGTGACCTTGGGAGGTGGGGTTTGTCTGGAGGAATGCAGTTGCCTGTTCGGCCCACCACTCAGTGCTGAGAGCCAGATGGGCCTCTGCTTTGTGAATGCTTGTCTTCCTCGCATTCTTATTGACCCGGAGTTCCCTCAGGAGGCAGGGGACATGCTGAGGGCTTCCGCCTCTACGTGGGGACCACAGCCGGGAGGAACAGAGGGAGGGGAAGCGTTGGATGGGCCTGGGTTTGAGGCATCACCCACTTGTGCTCAGAAGCGCTAGGAAAGGCATACGAGAGAGGGGAGAGTCTGACTGAACTCAGAAGGGAAGTGGTTTTTGTTACGAATTACCTACTCTGTTCCATGCACTGTGAAGGGCACTTCCCCAAACCATCTCATTTAACCCACCTTCAAAATGTAGCTATTGCACAGGTACAATTGTTCCCATTTCAGAAAACATAACAGGTCAGGAAACTTGTTCGAGGCCACACGGATGGTGAATGGCAACGGTGGGGTTTTAATCCAGATATTGAACACCAACGTCCACGCCCTTTCCGGGCTCCCACACAGCCTCAGGCTGGGGCTGGTGTGGCGACTACAGGACTGGAAGAGGGGGCTTCTGGGGAAGAGATCCTAGAGGGGCTTCCCAGATGTGACAGCTGGGGAGAGGCAGACTGGGGAGTGGGCAGATAAAACCCCCTTTGCACTTGGAATGTGACCCTAAAGTGATGCTTCCAAAAAACTGGGGTCCCAGGCCCCCCTGGGAAGCTGCTAAAAGCTAGCCTTTCACCTCAGAAAAGATGTCCAAATTTGTTTGGGGTTCACCCCATCAACTGTCCCGCACAGGGTCTGAGCCCAGGACTGGCTCTGCTGGCGGACACTGTGGCCGGTCCACCGTGAGCCCTGCCCATCGGCTGGGAGCCGCGATGACAATAAACAGTTTGATAAATGTGATGACAATAAACAGTTTGATAAATGCGTTAGCGCACGTTGTGAAGCGCAGACAGGCCTCCCTTCACAACTGAAGGACTTAGTCTCCCAGCTGCTGGGAGTGTTGACAGTCCCCATCCCTCTTCCGGAACTGTCCTTGACCGAAGAGGGTCACCTTGCCCAGTCATGCCTCCTTCCCAAGGCAAACCACATCAGGGAGTGACAGGACAGCTCTGAGGTGCTGACCTTCACAGCAGCTTCCCTAAGAAGCCCCTCCTGCTATCCTTCCCCACTCCCCCCCATACTCAGAGTGGGCTTCTCAGAGAACCCAGCCAGAGAGTGAGATGCAGCTTTCTCCTTTAAGCATGACAGCAACCCACCAGGGCTATAAAGATTATAAATGGTGTATATGTTTTTAAAGATTTTATTTATTTATTTTTAGAGAGGAGAAGGGAGAAGAAACATCAAAATGTGATTGCCTCTCATGCGCCCCCTACTGGGGACATGGCCAGCAACCCAGGCATGTGCCCTGACTGGGAAAGGAACCCGTGACCCTTTGGTTCAAAGGCTGGCACTCCATCCACTGAGCCACACCAGGCAGGGCTAGACTGTGTATTGTTATCCCCTTTTTTGTAGGTGAGAGATCTAAAATTCAGAGAGATGACTTCTTACTTGCCCAAGGTCACAGGGAAAGCAATGTTACAGTCATCTCACGGACCTGAACCCAGGCCATCAGAAGCCGAACTCCATGCTCATTATACCCCTCTCTCGTCTGTGGGAGGGCAGCCCCGAAAGAGCAGACCAAGAGGGGAAGACAGGGCCACTCTGAGAAATGGAGGCAGAGCCCTTTGGTCCTAGAAGGGTGTTCCATTTCAGAGAGAGGCCTCTGGGCCCTGACCAGGTCATGTAGGATGGGGAGGGCAGTGCCTACAGTTCATGCTCTCACCTGAAAGGCTGCTGGCTGGCCCTAAGGGAGCAGCAGACCTGGGTTTATATCCCAACCCTGTTGCTCGTTGCTGGGGTCTCCCCAGCAGGTCACTCCCCTCTCTGAGCCTCATTCTCTCCAGGAGGGCATCTCAGGCTTAATCAAAGGGCCCAGGTGAGGCAGCATTCTTCTCTCTCCTGTGGCAACTTTATTTTTTTTTTTTTTAAGATTTTATTTATTTATAGAGAGAGGGGAAGAGAGGGAGAAAGAGAGGCAGAGAAACATGGATGTGCAAGAGATACATTGATTAATTGCTTCTCATAGGCCTCCAAATGGGGACCTGGCAGGCAACCCACACATGTGCCCTAAGTGGGAATTGAGCTAGTGACTTTTTGGTCCACAGGGTGCATGCAATCCACTGAGCCACACCAGCCAGGGATCCTGTCGCAACTTTAAAACCACCCCTGTTCCTCCTCTGCAGGACCTGCTTGCAGCCATCCTCACCTCCCCCTCCTTGGTGCCATCACCTTCCTGGTCACTCCTCCGCACTCACTGAGACTTACATCCAGCTCACTGTCTCCCCAGCCACTCCGAGCCCTGGCACCATTTGGGGCAATCTCAAGACCCATGTAGAGGGCCTGTTCAACAGGCCGGCCTCCTGGTCCTCCTCATGGGCAGGCCCTTCACCTCCAGCTCCCCTTGGGAGCCTGTAGCCTTGGCCCACTCCCAGCTGCTCTGTCCCCACCAGTCCCCTTTCTCCCGGTCTATCAGGCCAGTGACTTCATGCCCCTGCCCAGCCCAGCCTGCATGCCTGACCACCTGATCCGCTCAGTCTAATGGCCAGTGGGTGTGGAGAGCAGGGACTCAGGGGCCCCTCACCACAATCACAGCGTTTCCTTCACATCAGAGCACACTTCTATGGTCCCAACATTACATCCACATGACACAGACTTTCTGTGACTGTTAACGCAGCAGAGCATGAAACCAGTTACGTAAGCTATCTGGCTTAAGCCATAGTGCACTCTGTTTAGTGACAGGGCAAAACGGAAAATTTTGCCTTGAGGTGGTGATTACAACAAAGACAAGCAGTGATCACCATCTCAGGGAGAGGCCTGCTGGGCCATGCGTGTCCTTCCTCCTCACCATCACCACGGCCTACAGGTAGGACCTGCTCAGCTCCTGGCTCTACGAACCCTGCATCGCTGCATGGTCCTGCCCTCTTCCACAAGGCTCCTGGCGGAAATAGTTACATAATCTGGCAAACTGATGCCACACACAAGAAAAGCAAGGCATTTTACCTCTGCAGGGCCTCAGCATCCCATTAGTTCTTTGATTTATCCCCGTTTCTCTCAGCAACTGTTCTCAACTTTTACAACTTGCTTCAAGTCCTCACCCACTGTCTCAGCATGGAAGACAATCTGTACTCCTTGACCCCATGGCCACGGAGGCCTCCAGCCTCCACCTGCCCCACATGATGGGCCCCAGCTCACCTGCCCACACTCTCCCTCCAGCCGCAGTGTGGGCTGCCCCTCTCCCTGCTCACAGCCTCCCGGACACCAGCGTGCAGATCCCGCTGTCTACTCCGTCACTGGCACCTCGTTCCATCAGTTTCACCCTCTTGCTCTTATATCTTCAAGTGCTTCCTGTCTCCTGGCTATGTCCCCAGAGCCTATTAATATACTAAAAATGTATCCTTCCCTAATTCTGAGTCTCTGTAGAGCTTTGGATCTCCCTTTCCTCCCCTTCTCAGCTAAGCTTTTTGAAAGAGTAATCTGTAATCTCATATATTCCAGCTTCAATGGGAAAAAAAGAAAATATTTCCAATAGAATCCAGCAGAAGAATAGTAAAAATAATAGTATAAATGACAAAGGGAAGGTTATGCCAGAAATTTGAAGAATGCCAATGTTAAGAAATATATCAATGCAATTTATCCCATGAATAGCTTAAAGGAGAAAAATCATATTATTACTCAATAGATGCCCAAAAGGCATTTGATAAAATCTTATATTTAAAAAAAAAAAAAACACCCTCTAGTAAACTAGGAATAGAGGGGTAATTTTTATTTACTTATTTGTATCTTTAGCTGAGATTTTATTGATTCTAGAAAGATAAGAAGGGAAAGAAACAGAGAAAGAGAGAAACACCAATATGAAAGAGAAACATTGATTGGTTGCTCCCCAACCAGGGATTGAACCAACAACTTAGGTACGTGCCCTGACCAAGGATTGAACCCACAACCTTTTGGTGTATGAATCCCACTCCAACCAACTGAGCCACCCAGCCAGGGCTGGAGGGATAATTTTAAAGTAGAACAAAGAACAAATCCACACCACGAACTAATGGTATGCTTAAAGATGAAACGCCACGCTGTTCTTGACTAGAGCTGCCATAAAATATTGGGTGGAAGTAAATCCTAGTCAATGCAATCAAAACATTTTTAAAAAGCGATATAATTATTGGCAAGGAAGAGTCAAAAATCTGATATACTCCATAAAAAACTTAAGGATCAAGTGAAAATTATTGTAATGAATAAAAAGGTTAATAAGGCAGGTAGTTACAAAAAATATATTAAAATTCTCCATATAATGGAAACAACCAGTTAGAAAATATAATGGGAAAAAGGACTATATTCACAATAGCAGCCAAAATGTAAACCATTTGGGAAGAATCTTAACAAGAAGAGCGCTGGGCCTCATGAAGAAAAGCTCTCACACTACTGAACAATTCAAATCATCGGAAGGCCTGCTTGCTTTCAAGATAAGAAGCCTTGATAATGTGAAAGTGTTGATTTCCCCCAAATTCCTCTACACATTTCCCATAATTTAAATCAAAATCTCAGTTGAGTTTTTGAGTAGAAGTTGGTAAAAGAAATCCAGCATTAATCTGGATGAATAAATGCGAGGAAATGTGTAAGAGAATTTGGAGGAAAAAAGACCGAGAACACCCCCGATGCTTGTCGTGTTAAATATGAACAAATAGACTTCAAACCGACAGTGACTGCCGCAGTGGCGTGTTGGTGTATCAGAAAGAGACAGATCAAAGGAACAGAGGAGAGAAAACCCGATAGGCATTTCAAGTCAGCGGGAGAGAGAATGTGCTATTGAAGACGTGGTGGATGTAATAAGAGCCTTTTTAAAAAAGGTGCTGAGAGTCCATGAAGACTCTTTTCTGATTGGATTGGATTCCTGAAATATTAAAAATATCCATATGTCAGAGACAATTTACAACAAGTATTTTCAGATAAAAAGATAAGATGTCTGGGATTTGCTCCCAAGCAAGAGGGAAAAGTGGGAGGGGCGGAGAAGACACAGAATGGCTCCCTGTTGATAGTGGCTGAAGCTGAGTGATGGATGTCCGGAGGTTTGTTACATTGGTCTGCTTTTTAAAAAATATGTGTTTGAAATCTTCCATAATAAAAAGGTTTAGACATCATATCAATAAAAAATGCAGACTAGGAGAATATTTACAATATGACAGACACACAAAGGTAAATATCCTTAATACATAAATTGTTCTATGAAGACAATACAAACTGTGACCATCCCAATAGGAAAGTAAGCAAGGCTTATAATAGACAATGATTATATGAAAAGAAGTTCAGTTGCACTAGTAATCAAAGAAATGAAATTATTTTTTTAGAAACGATTTCTTTTTCAACCCATAAGAATAGCAAAAAATTTTTTAAATGGCAATGTTTAGGGTAAGTGAAGGTGTAGGGAGATGGGCCTCTCACGTACAGGGTGGAGGGTAAACTGTTCCAACTATTCTCAGGGTAACTTGACCATGGGTATCAGGGACCTTTCAAATATACTTACACTTTGGCTCAGCAATTCAATTTATTTTTATTTTTATTTTTATTTTTAGAGGAAGGGGGGAAGAAAGAGAGTGAGAGAAACATCAATGTGTGGTTGCCTCTCACACGCCCCCAGCTGGGGACCTGGCCCACAACCCAGGCATGTGCCCTGACTGGGAAATGAACTGGTAACCCTTTGGTTCGCAGGCCAGCACTCAATCCACTGAGCCACACCAGCCAGGGAAGCAAGTCAATTTTTAAAGAATTGTTCTTGTAGATAGAGTCAAACAGGTTCATAAAGATGTTTATACATGAGTGTTTAGCACATTATTGTTTATGAAAGTAAAACATTGGAAATGCCCCCAAATATTAGTCAATTGATAGCTTGCGATGCGTCCACACATTGAAAATGATGGTGCAGATGTCTATTTAATGGCATGGAAAAAGGTGCTGCCGAGTGAGAAAAATCAGGTTAAACACAGGGTGCAAGGTAAGATACCATATCAAAAAAATGTGTCAGGAAAAATATCCAGAAGAATGTATATCAAAATGTTAACAGTGATTTTTCTAAGTGATAAGAGTGGTTTTGCTTCCTTTTAAACTTATTCTGTACAGAAAGGTTATTTTTTGTAAGAAGCATATATTAATTTTTTAATTAGAAAAATAAAATTACTTCCACTTTTTGAAAAAGAAAGGAAGGAAAGAAGGGAGGGAGGGAAGAAGGAAGAAAGGAAAAAAGAAAGGCTATATTTAGCCCTGGCTGGTGTGGTTCGGTGGATTGAGTGCCAGCCTGTGAACCAAAGGGTCACTGGTTTGTTTCCCAGTCAGGGCACATGCTTGGGTTGTGGGCCAGGTCCCCAGTAGGGGGCATGTGAGAGGCAACCACACATTGATGTTTCTCTCCCTCCCTTTCTCCCTTCCCCTCTCTCTAAAAATAAGTAAATATTTTTTTTTTAAAAAAGAAAGGCTATATTTTGTGTGTTGTTCCAAAGATGCTCTATATCTATATGAAATATATATGCTTTTTTTAAAAAAAGTGCAAATGGTAGGTAATATGTGTTACACCTTGGTCTGTCCTTGCCTTTCCACCCGACACTCCATCTCAGTTATACTAACTTAGTCTCCCACCAACGATGCATGAGTGCCCCCATCCTTGCCCATACACTATGCTATTTTTGATCTTTGCTGGGTTTTGTTGGATGAAAATGACATCTGATTGTAATTTTAATTTGCATTTCTCTCATTACAAGTGAGGTCGAACATCTTTTCATACAATCAAGAGCAATGAATTTTTCTGTGAACTGTTCACATCCTTTGCCTATTTTCCATTGAATTTCTCTTTCTTATATTGATTTGTAGTGGCTCTACATGCAGACAAAAGTAGGCGTTTGTGTGCCACATATATTTGCAAATATCTTTTTCACAATTTATCATTTGTTGATTTTGTTTATGTGTTTTTTCCCAGTGCAGATGTATGCTTTTTCATATACTACAGTAGAAAATATATGAAAATACATTTTTTGTATGGGTTCATGAACACAGAGTGCTCCCCTACTCCAAGATTTTATACGTATAAATAGAATTTATATGTAGAAGAATTTATACATAATTAATACAGATGTATACTTTTTTAATGTTCCATGCTTTCTTCTAGCGCTTTTATGGCTTCGGTTTAACTTTTGGGCACTTGTTCCATTAGTTTTACGTAAAGAGTAAAACAGAAATAACTTTGCCCCCAGATATGTCCTATTTATTGAACAATTCATCTTTTCCTCTCTGATATGAAAAGAAGTGACATTTTTGATCTATTAAATTCCCACTTTTGATATACTAAACGTGGGCCTGTGTCTAAGCTCTTTATTCTGTTCCGTTGGTCTGACTGCGTGCTTCCCAGAGCCTGTTTCCGCCATGTTTCCACACTGGGTAGCGCTGGTCTCTTCTCTGACTCCTCCTTAGGAGAATTTTCTGCCTATTCCTGCATGGTTATTTTTTCATATGAGCTTGAGAGTAAGCTGGTTTACGGTCAAGAAATAAATTATCTAGTTCTTATCTAGATATTTAAGTGTAAAGCATAATTTAGGAAGAATTAACATCTTTCCAATACTCAGGATCACGTGAAGGAGTTTTTTCATCTTTGGTGACTTCAGTTGTGTTCCTCGGAACAATGCTTTTAAATTCTTCATCGAGACCTGGCCCTTTATGGCTGTTACAAATGGGTTTTCCCTTCCACCGCATTTTAAACTTCCAGTTGTTTATCTAGGTATGCTATTAACTGCCATGTTTACCTTGCATCAGCAATCTTATGGAATTCTTACTATTTGCAATTTTTTCCATTGATTCTCTTAGGTTTCCAAGTAATGAAATCACATCTTTTTTGCATTTACTACAATTTCACTTCCTAGTCTCTGATGTGGTGCTTCATTTCTTTCTCATATTGAACTACTTTAGTCAATACTCCCTTTAACTCTTCCTTGCTCTCCTGGGAACCATTCTATAGTTTTATCATTAAGCTAGATGATGAATGTGGTCTTAAATAAATAGAAATAGAAAAAAATCAAAACACAAAATAGGCGTTTCACAGAAGAGGAAATAAAAACAGCTCATGAATACATAAAAAGATGCTCAACCTTATCTAGAGCATTATTGGCTTGTCTTTTAAATACTGGAATCAGATTTTTGTCCTTCTGTCCTTTGTCCACTGCTTTTCTCACTGGATGCTTTCTTTGGCTTGTCACCCCTACAGCCCCCACAGGCTGATGTCTCCCAAGTCTATGGCTCTAAGACTAGCCTGGCCCCAGAGCATCCAATGTAGTAGATTCATCAGTTTCTTGACACCACACTTGGGTTTCCTGCAAGCTTTTCAACTCAGCCAAAACTGAAGCAGTCATCTTGACCACTGAATCTCTGCCCCATCTCAGTGACAGGAGTCTTCCTCTGCCCCCTCCCCCTGCACCCCCGCCAAAGCCTCCTTCCTCTTCCTTACCCACCCTTCAGTCACATTTGCTTTTCCCACCCCACCCATTGTCCTGGTTCAGGTCCTCATTTATTGCTCACTTGGGTTATTGAAGTGGTCCCCTAAATGGATTTTTCTTCTCAATTTCAAACCCTTTTAGATCCAGCTTCCAAAACTATTGCTCAGGGTGGATTTCCAAACACAAATTCTGTCTGCCTTTCTTGGCCTACTCCTCTATTTTGCTGGAGCACATTGTTAATAACTTCCTTAAGTGGGGTGCTGCATCCTTACCTATCTGCAAAATGCCGTTACCGTACCCTAGTGCTTGGTAATAATTTGTCGGGCCGTTGAATTCTGGGTTGAAATTGCTTTCCCTCTGAATTCTGAAGGCCTGTCTCCCCTCTATTCCAGGGTCTGTGGTTGCCATTCAGAGTTTTCACACCACTGGGAATTTCACTGGAATTTCAATTTTCTCTTTGAATGTTTTTTGGTTATTCTCTTTGTCCCAAGTTTACTGAAATTTTAGGCTGACATACTGAGGGTCTATTTTTATTCTTTGTCTTGGGAGGACTCAGAGACCTCAGTAAGGACCCCTGCATTTCAGGGTGGAGAATTTTCTTTGGTGTTTTCTGTTTTCTCTTTCTGGAACTCCTGGTAGTCCAATCTGAACCTACCAAATTGATTCTTTTAAAATTTCTATCATCTTTTCCATTGGTCTTGCTATTCTGCTTTCTGGGGCATTTCCTTCACTTCATCTTCCAGTTCTATTGAAAGTTTATCTTCTACTTTACAGGAGATTTCCTTGATCTTAGCTTTAATTCTACAGAGTATCTGGGCAGCCCTTTAAAAAATGTTTTAATTTCCAAACAGCAGTTTCTTTCTCCTTCGAGTGTTCTGTTTTGGTACCGTCTCTGTGGACACTAATTAGAGGTTGTGTTTGTTTTGTTCAAATTCTTTTCTGTTCCTTCCCTTATTTCTGCATCCTCAGGGTCTTCTTCCTCCTGTGTTTCCCTCAGTCTCATTATGTTGGAGACTCTCCTAGCGGGTGGATTACCTTTGGCTATATCCATTCCTATAATTAAGAGTAAGACAAGGAATTGTCATTTGGGAGTGGTGTGTCTGTGGGTAGGGGTTCCTCTCAGTGCCTGAGTTTGGCTTTGGGTTCTGAGTTTGGCAGTGGGAGCTGGTTGTTATGTGGGGACCACCACATGCCCATTTTCTGGGACCACTCAGTTTTCCTGAGAATAAACCTTCAATCTCCTGGTCGAGAGGTAGATCCCTGGCTGTAAATATTTTGTTTGGGGCTGGGGGTTGACTGTTAATGTTAGTGGACTTTCAAATAATCCATTATGGTACCAGATCTCATTCCTGTCTTCTGCAACATGGACCAGTTATCAGGGGTTTTCTAGGGCAAACTAGCTCCTTCTCTCCCCCTCCCGTTCTCTGAGCACTAAGTTGATGCTTTCTCCACTCTTCTACCTGACAGTTTCATATCTCCACCTGCTCTTAGTTTTCTAGAATTTTGTGGAAACCTCTCATATGCTAATGGCATCTCCTCATCATTGTGTGTTAATATTTTTAAAAGATATAATTCCCTTTGTATAAGTCTAGAGGGGTCTTGAGGGAGGAGGGAGATAGGAATATGTCATCCTGCCATTTCACGTGACTGTTTCACCACTGGCTGATCTCTCAGGGACAACAACTCTTTCTCAATCATCTCTGTGTCCCCAGAGCTGAGCAGAGTGAAGGGCACAGGTTGGTGGTCTGTGAAGTATCCAATAAACGGAATGGAACCTACTGGCCTCTCTGAATCCGCTTGATACAGGGCCTGACTGGGCAGGACAACCAAGGGGCACAAAAATCATGCCTCAGACAGAATGGTGAGGAGCCTGCAGACATTGTATCTGGAGAAGAGAAGACAGTGTGTTTGGCGGGGGTGGGGGGGGAGGAGGGATGAAGGATATGCATGGGGTTTCTGGTCACCTGCAGATATCAGAGAGTTCTCAGGGAGAAGGACTCACTTTTGATGTGGCCTCAGAGGATATGAATAGGACTGAGGCGGGGTGAAAGATTCTGACAGTTCAGCTCCTTGCAATCTCTTCCACCCCCCAGCTCAGCCGGCTCCCAGATGATCAAACGGACTACCTGGAGAGGTAACGAGTGCCCTGGCCCTGGAACGTTCGCGCAGACCTGGACACCAGCTACTAGAGTTACTGTGGAGACAATTCAGCTCACAGGGGGAGAGATTAGAGCAGATTCTTTTTTAACTTGACTAGAGTTAAAACACCCTATTTTATAGCAAATGTTTGATAACATCCTCTTTGTTACTCTGAACTATTTTGTTTAAGAGAGTATTTTTATTTGAAATAAAATATTGAAATATTTTATGTAAGAGAGTAAAGTCCACTTTAAAAAGTAGCATATTTCACAAAACAATCCAATTCCTTAATTGATGTATAAAAATAAAGATGACATGATAATAACATAGGAATGTTTCAACATGTAATGTTCGGGCATGATCATGCATCATAGAATGAAACAGTGAGATGCTTGCCTCTGTACATAGAATAAGCATGAATGCAGTGGTCCAGATGCAGATTGATACAGGCATGTTGTTCCAATGACTCAAAGTCTGTGGGGAGCTCTGCCTTCAAAGACATGATTTTCCAAACTAACATACAACTCTTAGTGAAGTTCCGAAGTACAAGTTCTCCTCGTCTTGTATACAGAACTGTTCCTAGCAAATTCCACCATGTTTATATGTAAACCAGAGTTCCGAGATTATTACAAACAGGTTTCTAATTCTTGGCAAGGTATTCGGAAGCCATGGGAGATGCGGGACAAGCTTTCTCGGTGCAGGACTGTCTCGTGCATTGCAGGAGGACAGGCATAGCTGGCCGTTGCCTCCGAAGTGTCAGCAGTGTTCCTCTGATCATTGTGACAACCAAAAATGCCCCCAGGGGTCACTGCGGCTGAACCACTGGGCTAAATGATCACTAAGGTTCCTTCCAGCCCTAGGAGCCTCTGGTTTCCTCAGGAGCTGGACAGTCAGCAAGGAGAGGGGAGTCTGGCATTCCTCAGCCTCTAGAGCCACCTGGGCTGGTGGACACAGGGCAGCCACAGCTTCTGGCATCTGTGGCGGCTTCTTCTTTCCAAGCAAATCCAGCTCAGCTAAGGTACCAGCAGCCCCACGTGCCCTGCCCCCATGAAGGAGGTTCACTGAATGGGCGTGCTTTTCACTGCATTCGAGCTGCTGGAGTAGGGCAGGGAAATTTGACTCTTAAAAATAATGACATCAGTGGCGTTCTCCACCTTCCTTACTTGTCCTTCAGGCTAACCAATCCCCAAATCTGAAGGGAACCAGCCACATTGATTCTCTTCACTTCCTGAGCCACTGTGGCTGGGGAAAAAATGCAGATTGCTGGGGCCACAGCAGACTGGGGCTCCCGCCTGGATGGCTGGATCTCTTCTCTCCCGCTCCCAGGACCTCTCGTGTCTCCTGAGTCTGCCCAGCTCACTACTTCCCCTGAGCTGTCAGCAGATGTCTTGGCCCCGGTCAGAGAGCCACAGAGAACATTGATGGGGACCGCTTTAACACCCCTCCCTCTCCAAGGTGAATTTCTTGCTCTGTTCTGAATTGTGTCCCTTCCCAGGGCCTCTGAGATGCACTCTGTAGTTATTTTCTCTCCCTCTGCATCTGCGACCAATTTTATCTGTTTTTTCTCTCAGCTCAGAAATGCACTCATCTTCTCCAGCCTAAAAAGGAAACAGGAACCCCCTTGTCCCAGAGGGCCTCTGTCTGCCCCTCTCTCTTCCCACCAATGCTGGGGAGTAGTCTGCACTTTCCCTGCCCTCCTTCTCAACACCCTTGACGCATTGCAATCTGGTTCCTCTTCCCAGCATGCCCCTGCGACTACTGGGCCACGAACGGCCTAATAATCAAATCCTGACTTCAATCTCCATCTCCTAAATTCTCGGCAGCGTTTTATTCCATGAACTGTGCTCTTTTTCCTGAATGTCCTTTTTGCTTCTCTGAGACATTTTTTCCAGTCTGTCTTTGCTGGATCCTTCCCACTTCTCCTCCCTCCCTCTCCCACTTCCTTTTGCCTCCTCCATTCCTCCTTTAAATAGTAAGGCTCCAGTGTTCTGTCTATCCCCCTCCTCTCCCTTATCTGTCTTTGAATTATGTCACCCACTCCTATGGCTTCAGCACGCTTGGAGATTCACTCCGAAAGAGTTGGCCTCAAATTCCCTCCTTAGCTCTCCAACCAAATGCACAGTGCCTTGCAGCCTGTCCAGACTTGCTCCACCCCCTGAGTTCTCTGTCCCATTGAACAGAGCCACTTCCACCTAGCTGCCTAAACTGCGCACCTGAAAGTCATTCTTAATTTCTCTCCCTTCCACTCCACATGCATTCCACCCCTAAAGCCTGTGGATCCTCTCTCTCTGAACCATCTCCTGCAGCCCCTCCTGTGCATCCCCTCTGCCATGCCCCTCATCCTTAGGCCTCTTTCTAAGAGTCCCAGTTGGTCTCCACGGCCACCAGGTTCTCTCTGTTCCAGTTCTTGCACTTAATCTTCTACAGTTCTTTTTTGGAAGCCCACTCTGAGTCATGACACCCTTCCCCATCTCACCTAAACCCTCAACCTCACCTCATTGTCCACAGCCAAAGCTGAGGCTCTTCCGGAGGGCACAGAACACCCTTCCCCGTCCTACCTTCCCACCTCTACAGCAGCCATCCTGAGCCTCTGAACACACCTGCCCTGCAAGAGGAGTCCTTTTTTCCAGGCAGTGAAGGGCCACGTTCCCTGTACTTTCTAGTACAGTACGCCCTTTACACGTCTATAGGTAGCTGCTGGTGCTGGTCTTGAGCTTGGGATCTGACAGCTGTGTTCTCACGTCACCTTTAGCCTTATCATCTTTGAATAAGCAGTGCCTGGCCTAACGCTAGCGCAGAGCTGTGCTCTTTGGTCACCAGTGCAGTGCCCGGGTACATGAGTGTGCATATAGTTTCAAAAATTACGCCCTCGTGTGCCTCTTCATCACATTATCCTCTAGGCCACATTTGAACATGCAAACAGATTACCTGGAAATCTTGTTAAAAGGCAGATGCTGATGCAATAGGTCCAGGGTGGGGCCTGAGATTCTGCATTTCCAACAAGCTCCCAAGTGATCTTGATGCCACCGGTCGTCAATCACACTAGAGAAGCCAAAGGTTTCCGAACTTTGTTGAGTATTGGAATCACCTGGAGAGCTTTAACATGCCCGGAGTCCCAGGTGCACTCTGTACTAAATCAGAATGGCTGAAGGAAGGAGCCAGGTGGCAGTATTTTAAAAAGATTCCCAGATGATTCCAACGTGCAGTGAAGTCAGGGAATCCCCCCTACACCCTCTCTTTCTTCACCAGGGATGCTGCTTGGCCTTGGGTGCTCATTAGAATCACCTGGGAGCTTGTACCACCTACTGATGCCTGGGCCCCACCCAGATCAATTAGGTCAGAATCTCCAGGGTTTGGACCTACGCGATTTAAAACTCCTGGGTGATCCTAATATGCAACCAAAGTTGAGAACCATTATTTTTCAGGCTCTGCCTCCAAGAAATGTCTGCAGAGTTGAGAAATCACGAGTGTAGGATACAGAGCAGGTATGAAGTCAGACTCCAGACTCCAGGCCTGGCTCTCCAGCTATGCCCTGTATAGTCTTGGAGAAGTGAATTTAGCCTCATCTCTAAAAATGAGATTAAACGTGCATGCCGTCCTTATCCCACTTGTAGTGGAGTCTTCTGAAATGAAATTGGGAAGAGTGCTCATGCAGGAGCCCATTCTCACCTCTCTAATCTGTGGTCACCACTGTGGCCCTGCCTATCAGGGTGGCTTCAGCTTCCCATTGCCAGGAGAAGTCTCTATCATGTGTGAGCCCCCAGCCGCAGGCCCAGCTAGGGAGCAGCAGATGGTTCAGTAGCAGCCCAGGCCACCAGAGGGCAAGTCACGAGGACTTGCATTTGTAGGCCTACTGAGAGGTGGAATCAAACACATCCCCTGCCAAGCAGTCTGGCCTACAGCCTGGACGCTGCATGGTGGGCTGATCAGCCCTGGAGCAGCGACAGGGCACACCCGCTGCTCTCCGCACACACCACAGAGCCGCCACCTGACCCACAGCAAGGAGCCTGCAGGTTTGCACCAGACTCCTCTCTTACCCGCTGTCTCTGCAAATCTATGCTGGTGCTGTGGGAAAGACACACACTGAACACAAAAGCAGAGACTCAGGTCTGGCTGCCAACCCCGGCTGCATGAGCTTGGACTTAGTTTCCAGGGCTGCTGTTATTATTCTTTGCTATTTTATTAGCATCGTGTGTACATATATAAAGGCCTGGGACCAAACCAGCACACTCCTGTTCCTGTGGAGGAAGCAGAAGCCCAGGGTCCCAAGGCGGGGGGCAGGTTCCAGGTCCTCAGTACCAGGAAAACCTTGAGACATTTATATTTAAAATCTTTTTGTACTTATCGGAAATCAAAAAGTTAACTGGGCATCCTGCATATTTACTTGTTAAATCAGTTACCCTTCAGGAGGAGGAGAAGAGAGCTAAAAGAAGTAGCAAGTGCCCCTGTGGAGGAGGCAGGCCTGGAATGGAGGGCCTGCCTGGCTCAGCTGGGTCTGAGCTGTGGGCCTCAGGGGCCCCAGAGGGCAAAATTTTACAGACTTTTGTGTCCCCAGAGCATCTTCTGGAAACTTAGCCAGCAAAGCCCAGCCAATTCCCTGAGGCAGGTAAGTAGACATGACTCTCCCCAGCTCTACTGGAGCAAAAATGTCCTTCCACCACCTGCCTGCATGCCTCCACCTGCGTGGGTAAAGCCTTGCATTCCATAGTTAGAGTCCTTAGGGTTCACAGCACAACAGCAGAGCCAGACTTCCAGGTCAGCCAGCCTCTCCGGGTACTGCTGAGCAGTCTGAGCCCAGGGAAGGGCAAGTTCGCCCAAAGTCACACAGTGAGTGAGGAGCTGGGCTGGGATCCAGGTCCCCCCACCAGTCTGGTCTACTCAGCCCCCTGTCTTGTCCTCACCCCAACCATCGGACTAGGAATGCCTGGGACTTCATGTTCAAGTCCACTCACCAGATCCACAATCTAGGATCAAGAGGAGCCAAAGAGGCCTTAGGTTCTCTCTAGTTACAACCCAACTAGAAGCAAAGCTGCAGAGAACCTGCCCTGAAAAGTTGAACAGCTTCCCTGGGGCATCTGGAGATGGCCGGGCTGTCTGGGGACAGCCCTACTCACTGTGCCTGCTTTGAGATGCAGTGGGGGCTTTTAAGTGTCCTCACCAATGGACAGCAAAGAGAAGGCATAAGCTACGGCATCAGGAGACCTGAGCACAAAGCCTGATCTCGTTGGTTTTGGCTAATTACCCAGCTCAGTCCCTCATGTGTGAAGTGTAACTATCTCACAGGGTGTCGTGAAGGTGACGTGAGATTGGGCACAGGAACTGAGGGGCTATGTTATGAGGACAAAATGGCAAGTGCTGCCCTGGCACCTTTGAGTCCCAAAGGCCTAATTGCTGAGTTTACCTGCTCTCTATAAATATGCTGCCCCCACCCAGCTGGGTGGGCTCCCCACATGGCTAGTTCCCCTAACTGCTCCCTACCTGGTCTTCAACCTAATGGGGTTCACCACGCAGCCAACCCATGAAATTTTTCAAATGAGCCAATCAGAACCTCCCACAAGAATCAGGGGCACCCCAACTTCTCGCCATGCTCCACAGCCCCTGCTGGCTCACTCTGCTCCCAAGTGCAGCAGCTGAGTGTAAGCCTCGTGGGTCCCTATGGGTCCTCCTTATCCAGTCTGCGAATCTTTGTGGCTGATGAACTGCTGCCAGTCTCATCTGTCCATTCTCAGGTGTTGTGTGTTCGACCCCCTCACATTATTCAGGGCACAGGACCCCTCTTTCACTAACAGGATGAAAAGGAAGTGGCCAGAGTAGGAGCTTAGTAAGACTGTGAACTCTAGTGTTCAAATGAACACTTCAAATTCCTCTCCTTCTAGGTAGGGGGTCCTCCTTGTATTCTTAAATGGTGATGGTGGGCTTCCAGGCACAGGGAGAGGCTGAGACCCTGACAACAGAACTTAGCCACACAGCATTTGGGAAGACAGCAGTCTGGGGTCTTCTCAGGCTCTTTGGGTCAATAGCCTCCCACCTCCTGACACGCTTGTCCTCGCTGTATCTCGTCAGACTAACTACTGCCTGTGAAGGGTCATGGCAGATGCTTTATATCTGTTTTCATGCTGTGCAGAGAAACAACTAGTCCAAGGTCATACAGACAGGAGACATAGAGCCGGGTCAGTCCCTGCCCCTGCCCACTGGCAGCACCAACCCTGTGATCCCGTGGAGAAGCAGAAGCACTGCCTATGCTGAAGTGACACTCTCCCAGGCTCACCTCTGTGGGGGCTGCAGATTTGAAATATGGGCCTTGGGATGAGATGCGTGTCCCCTGGGAAGCTTTGCATGGGGATGAGATCACAGTGGCCTTGCCCAAGCTCACTTGGACCTTGTCTCAGTCCCCGCTGGGCCCAGGGGTCCCGCTGATGGACACTGAGGTGGTCTGGGGCCCCTACACAATTCCTTGCAGGTGGGAATAACCTGAGCTTCTTGGTCCTAAAAAGTAAACTTTACAACTATTTCCATTTAGCTTCCCCGTCCTTTGGGGGAATGGGAACTGCTAGCCCTGAGCTGGGGTTAATAGCTACGTGACTTTAGCCAGCCTAGAGCTGTTCCTCACACATGCTCCCATGGGCACCTCTCTAATAGCAGCGAGTCTCTATTTTTGAATGATGGGGCCTGGGATTCCATCTACAGGAAGAGGTTAAGACTCTGGCCGGGTGGCAGGAAAGTCACCACTGGACATGGGGTCATCCTTTCCCATGCCCCCAATTATTCTGAGTCTCTCAGGAACCCAGAGGTATTTTGGGAGCCAGATCCCCTGGCCATTTCTGGTTTCAGATGCTAAAGCAAGGGTCAGGCACCCTCAGAACAAGTTGACTCTCAAGTTGTGGGGACCATCTCTGCTTCAGCTAATCCCCATTAAGCAGATGGAGAAAATGAGGCCCATCTAAGGACTTGCTTAAGCAATCAACATGGGGCTGGAGGCAGAATTTGCCCCTTTGTGCTGACAATGTGGTGAGTCAGTCCAGCTCCCTATTGAGCACCTGCCTTTGGGAAGTGGAACCAGATGCTCCTCTGGCCTATGAAGCCTGTGGTCAGCCAAGGGCAAACTCAGAGATCTGGGATATCCCCCCATGGCCGTGTAATGTCATGTGCAGGCTTCCTGCATGATGGGACCCCTCACCTCCTTTGGCTTTCCTCCCAGGTCCCTGCCCTGGACAACCAAAGGAGAGGCAAGGCTCTACTGGGCAAACATGCCTCTATCAGCCTGACCTAGGCCAGCCTTCCCCTATGGACAGATGCTACCCATGCTGAACATAGAAGGAGGCCAGGGAGCCAGCAAAGCTTGGAAAGTAGCCAGGAGTGGGGCTAGGCAGATGGTGGCAGTTTTGCTGCTCCCAGACGACCAAATCTTGGCTGCAAAGACCCTGGGGGCCACTGTCCTTTCGTGGAAGGCACATTTCCTTGCTATCTGCATATTTTGCCCATACTGCCACCTCTTTAACAGAGTCACACACAGCTCTGTCATGAAAATTCCTTGGGGAGAACAGCCATTTCCTAACTCCCCTTGAGACTCATGGGAACTCTGAGGATGCCACAGGATGAGAAGGAAGTGTTGCTAGACTGTGGTGACTGTCTTTCCTTTGTCCCCAGCCTGGGAGCTTTTCCTCTTCTTTCTCTGATAGCTCAGCAGCAAGCAGAACAATGGCTTTTGCAGAGAAAAAGCCATTTTCTGCTGACCGACAGTATGCATGCCTCACTCCAGGTCCCAGAGCCTCTGTAAAGAGGTACCCTCCTCCCCAAGCCCAGACCTGCTCTAGTGCATGAGCTCAGTAGGACAAAGACAACAGCTGGGTCAGGTAAGACAAATTGGTCTAATCTTGGCTGTCTGAGAGAGGAGAATATCTAGGGAGGGAGTATTCTGACTCCCAAAGAGGGAAAGGGGTCCATGGTCTCCAGCTTGCCAAAGGTCTCCAGAACAGGATAGGGCAGAAGGGAGAGAAGTGACTTCTCCTGGCTTCCTTTGCCCACCCCTGAATCAGCTGGGACATCACGCAGACCCTTTCTGCTTTTCCTGGAGGAGCTTGGATGATAGTAAGGAGATAGTAAGGAGATACCTGAGCAAGGTGGAGAGAAGAGTCTGGGACAATATTCCAGCACCATCTCCAGTGTTCTCGACAGCCAAAGGAACCCATGAGTGGAGAAATCCACGGATAGGTTCTCTGTCTCTTGTATTCCACTTGGGGTGGGGAGGGGGTGGGGGCTCTCTCAGAGTGACCACAGTCCAGTGAGCTACCATGAACATAAATTCTGGGGCCTCCTGGGCAACTGGGGCACAGCTCTGGTGCGAACTCATGCAGACATCACCCATCTAGAGCCCCAAAAGCCACGACATCGGCTGACCCTCTCTGATGGCGGGGGGAGGTGGAGAGGTGGGCAGGATTCATCCTCAGCCCAGCCCCTCCACCAGGTGAGGCCTGGATTTAGGAAAAGAGGAAAGGGCAGGACTGTGAGGATGCCTGGAGTGGGATATCAGGGACATCTCATTGTGTTTCTAGAATGCAGAAAAATGCTGGACCCCACCAGTGCCTTCTGAAGGCTGGCTTGCCTTCGAGGGAAGGGATCTAGCTGTATTCACTTATTTTAATGAACTGGAGTGGAAAGGAGGAGCTCGTAGCAGGGACTTAGCAGTCTCTCTTCAGAGTCACCCCTTGATGGAAGCCAGGCCTCAACCAGGTGATGCCTGCCAGTCAGCTTCAGAGATTTCATAGGCTGGTGTTTTACCCCATCCAGGCTCCAGGCCGCACTACAGAAACCTGGGATGGGAAAGCAAGGACCGGACATGTGTGTGTGTGTCTGTGGCTGTGTGTGTGTGTGTGTGTGTTGCAAGTGGAGGTGGGAGGGTCTAGGGTCAGGTTCAGGAGTTTAAAAACCAGAAATCCCGCGGCAGGGGTGCTCACTCGCAGGCTCAGTAGAGGCACAGGGCGGGCAGGGAGCTGTCCGGACCCTAGTGCTGAAAACGAATAGGGGCTGCGGAGCAGGCTGAGCCATCAGCAGAGCCTGAGCCTTTGCACTAGGTTGAGAGGGGGCCAATGGAAAGGGATTCCCTCCTACTCGAGTTCCAAGGAGGGGAGGGCAGAAGTCAGTTGGGGAGGGAAGGCAGGTTGAGGTTTTGAGAAGTGTGCAGCCTCCCAAAGCTGTGGCCAGTGTGGGGAAAGCGGGCCACCTCCCAGCTGGGGGTAGGTTGCAGTCTGGGCCAGCTGTGGGAGATGAACAGGGAAGAGACCCTCAACCTGGGATGGTACCTCAGCTGCAGGTCAAGGAGGGGTGCACGCGTGCGGTGTTCTCACCCGCACAGCAGACTTCCGTGAGTGCGCACACACACACCCCATGGACACACGCGCTGAGCTCCCAGGACAGGCACACATCAAGCACATGCAAACAGCCCCACACACGCACTCTGCACATAGGCACCGGTTCCCGCTTCAGGTTGCTGAGACTCCCACTCCAGTCTCGCGTCCCCACGGCCAGTCAGGCCTGGACGTGCCTCCGATTTATCTTTCCTGCCTCAGATGGCGCCTCCAAGGGAGGTACAGCCAGTGGGAAGCCCCAGCTCTAGTCTTCAACCCGAGACCAGCGAAGGTTCTGGAGAGCAGCACAGAGGCAGCTCCTACTCTTAGAAAAGGGGGGGAGGGATGGGCAGAGAGGACAGGTCTCAAACACCATTTCTTCTGCCCCCAAACTCCCAGTTACAGTGCCAGAGCAGAAAGGAGGGTGGACAGGAGTGCGTGTGTCTCCTTCCCCCATGCTGGGGACACCCTGAGGACCTGAGCGTACCTGTGCGTGGGAGGCCCCGCGTGGAGCCCCCTCAGCGAGTCCGTACCTGTTGGCTCCTCTGGCTCCCCCTGGATAAAGGTGGAGTGGGAGTGGAGGTTACCCCACTTGCCCTCCACTCTGCCTCATGTCCGTGGGCAACAGAGAAACTCCATCCCGGCGACGGGAAGTTACCTGGGTCCAGGCGCTGGGAAGGGGCGCCTTCTGGTCCCCGGGCCTTGCCAGGGTTCCCGCGTCCCTTGACGGCCGCCCCCAGCACCTCGCCCGCGCCCTCCCACCAGTAGACTGCGCCGAGCCTGCAAGCCCAGAGCCTGCCCGCCCTCCCGGAGAGTCTGCTGCTGACCTGCATTGACGTCATTGCGTCATTAGGTTTCCCCTGGAAACACTGGCGTGCCCAAAATAGTAACACATTAATTCACGCGGGGGGGAGCAGGGAGAGACTGTTTGTAACCCTGCAGCTAACTCCGCGCGAGCGAGCCAGCACGCAACAGCCCCCACCCCTTCCGAGGGCAGCGCAGATCGCTCGCTTACTATTTTGAGAACAAAGGAAGGCAAAATATAGAACCGGGGAGAGAGGGTGCGAGGGACGCCGAGACCCTCTCGCCTTGTGCGCGCGCACACACGCAGACACATGCTGATGCACACCCCACCTGGGTCTGTCTACCCTCGGGCAGTCGCGCCCTGCATTCGGGCTCTTTCAGGGACTTGATGGGGTGTGTGGGCCTAGATCCCTGAGGCACGAGGACCATCCAGGTCAGGCCCTCCTGCCCTGTGGGAGCTGAAAGACGAACTCTTCCTCTCCCCCATTCCATAGGGCTGGGCTCCCTCCCTCCACCCGCCTATCCCCACCCGCTGATTCGAACCCTAGCGAGAAGGGCCCTTCTCCGAGGCGGCAAGTGCACCCTGTGCTCTTCCTGTGGCATGACCGACCCTGTGTGTGGGGGAAGCCCTGCAGGGATCCAGCGGCCAGCGGCTGCCCCTGCCCGGGGATGGCGGGGCGGGGGGCGGGGATGGAGGCGGTCCAGGTCACATTTCCATGCCCGTGTACTCTCTGCCAACGCTGGAGGACTGATTTCGGACAGAAAGAGGGGGGCTAGGGATGCTGTCACTGGCGCCAGAATTGTTTGGGCTGCCGAGTGGCCGACTTTTCTGGGCATCATCTCGCTCCTGCTCTCCGCGGGGCCCGGCAAGCAGAAAGGAGATGTTGCTGAAACAAGAGCACTGGCTTCTGAGGCTCTTTCCTAACTGGTCCTCCCCAGACTGAGCCCTTGATTCAGCCTCTCGGAATGCGAGGAGAATGCTCCTCCAGATCAAAATAGCAAGTGCTGTCGGCGGAGGCGGGGAGGTGGCGAGCGGAACTCTGAGGGCGGAGAAGGATGCTGTGCTGGCTGGGCGGAGTGAGCTCCCACGCTCCTGCGCGCACGTGAGTGTAGGTGCAGGGGTCAGGGAGGGTTATTTGATGGGGCTCAGCCTCCCCCTTCCTCGCAGAGGCCACTCAGGAGTCCAGTGAAGGGCGAAGAGAGGTGTCTTCTGCTTCATTCCACCCTGGGCTTATCTCCCTTTTGCTCCCTCTGGCAAGGGAGAGGGCTTGCCTGGGGTTTGGGAATGTCTCTGTGCTTGTGCGCAGAGCTCTCGGCAGTGACTTGGCTCACTCAGCACCCACACCTGCAGCGAGAGGGAAGGATGCCTCTCACACAGCGCTTTGACCACAGGTACCCTCCTCTCGGCCTTTGTTCCTGTTGACTGCAAAGGTGATGAACAAGCAATCACACTGTCCCCGCGGAGTAGGAACCAGACCGAAGAACAGGCTTTGGAGAGGACGGACCTGGTCTTACCATTTGTGAACTATGAGCTGGGTGTCCTCCCCTTGCCTGTGCCTTTCTGTCCCTGAACCACAGTGGTTCTGTAAAACCGGGTCATGAAGCCCACTCCACCCACTGTTGTGAAGATGGCAAGAAATGGTACCTGGAATGTGCTGGAGAGATGACATGCCCTGGCCCTGCTCCTGACCCCTGTGTGTGGCTCCCTGAGCAGTGAGTGGGCCCACGCTTCTCAACAAATACACACTCCCTGGTGACATCTATGGAGAAAGCTGGTCAAGGGACACTGGGGAAACAGTGACATAGAGTGCCCCAGCCCCCAAAAGAATATCACCTGAGCCCTTTTCTCCACATCATCAGCCTTCAGATTCAAGTTCAATCAAGTGGTGGGGGCACGTGGTCTGGCTCTGCCTCCTCTGTAGGCTTATTTCCCAGCAAGCCATGCACCAAAGCTGCATGACCTGGGCCCCTCTCACCCACAACTCCTGTCCCACTGAGCTGCAGCCATCATCTACCTGTCTGCCTCCTGTCTGGACCATGGCAGGAACCAGTGGCACTCTGTTCCATCAGCAACTCCTGGTGCAGTGCCTGGCAGAACAGCTGACATTAATTGTTGGTAAGCCAGAGACTGATAGTCCCCCCTTTGGTAACGTCCTGCCTCAGCCCCACTATTTCTACCTATCTCTCCAGGTCAGTGTTGTTGTAGGTCCTGGGTCCTGGGTCTAATGCCGACACCCACACAAAGGCCTCTCTGATCTCCAGGGGTGCGAGCTCTCCCATCTTAGTCCCTGGATCACTCGGAAGAGCTTTCACGGTGTTGCTCATTCTCTTCCCTGAATTACTGTTCTCTGTGTGAGTTATGCACCTCCCTGTTGGGCTATAACTTCTCAGAGCTGGAACTGGGTCTTGCCCACCTCCGTGTGCCCCACATAGCTTAGCTGTGCCCAGCCCCGGCACACAGCAGATGCTCAGGAGATGTTTCCTGAACTGAACCCTGCAGGTCTGCTCACCATTTCTCAGCCGAGGGCCTGGCTTGAGATGAAGTGTTGCTGATGGTGCTATCTCTGCAAACCTGGGCTGGGAGAGAGAGACCTTGGCAATGTCAGTCTTCAGAAGCCCTGAGGAGATAACCCCTGGGAGAACATCCTTCCTACTTTTCTTCTACTCTGAAGGAAAGTGCGGAATATGCCTGGAAGCCTGGGAGGATGAGAGGGATGGATGTAAAGGAAGGAAGATGATACCTACCAGAGTCAAAGCTACAATCTGCCCAACCAGCTATTTGGCAGGAAAGCCAGCATCTTGCTATCATGGGACAGACCCTAGTCTTATCCCGACCCACAGCAACATCTGTTGCTCAGTGAACAATGATAAACAGGAGACTCAGAACAAGGTAGGGGCTCTACCCCAGCCAGTGAAAATGTGTCAGCCACCAGGCCCCTCCACACACATGCAGACCTATGACTAACTCCTTCTTGGCCTAGCCCCATCCTGGCTGCGTTGCTTCCCCTGACTATCTCAGCTATGCCTCCCAGGCCAGTCAACACATCTGTCAGCCTGTGAGTCTCCGGGGGCCTGCCAGATCCCCTATCTTCAAAATGGAGAGTAGAGGAGTTCATTGTGCAGGGAGGGGCCATGGCATGTCACTTTGCCCCCAACCAGGGTGAACCTCTACATCAGTGAGTCTCTACTGTCAACACAGGAGCCTTTCGGTGACAGGGACTCACTCAGACTGCCTCAGGTGACTGGCTCTGTTGTGAAGAGAAGCATAGAAATAAGGCAGTGAGGATATTCTGGGCATGTTCATATAGGGTGGGCAGAGGGATGCAAAGGATGGGACTGGAAGGATGATTGGGACCCATGGGATCTGTTGACTGCTTGAGCTGTCTCACAACCATGAGATAGCAGGAGCTGCAAGATCTCAGGTTGGCATGCTGCCTTGAAGGCTGCTCAGTAGCTCACTTGTCCCTGCTTCTTTCTGGCTTTCTCCCCAAAGCTTCAGTTCAAATTACTAAGAAGGGGAGAATCTGATGACCCAGCCAAGTACCAGGGTCCTTGGTTAGTCAGAGGCTCTGACCCAGGCCACCTCCAAGTTCCTGGGATATCCAGAGATCTACAACCCTTGGATCAGACATCCCCTACTGGTCCCATGAGCTGGGATGGAGTTGGGGTGGGGGATTGCCTGAATTGAAATGGTCATGGCTCCCCTCCACAGAGCTATAGGAATGGTAAGTTCCTTGGAAAGATTCCTTTGATATGTTGAGCACCTTGGCTGGCCTGTCCAATACTTTCACACTCTGAAACAGAACTTGACCTCTCCTTCCACCGCAGCCTGGGAAGATCAGAGTGTTGTTGATCATGTGGGCAGCGTGTTTCATTACTGAACTGATCTTCATGCCAGGCCTCCCATAGGGCCAGAGAGCAGTGGCTGACATCACTGTGTGATGCTGATGGTAATGGGACCAGAAGGGCAGTGAATGAAGCAGGAACCTGCTAGACTGTCTCCCCAGTGGCTTCTCTGTGTCCCACTCAGTCCCATGTAGTTTGCAAGAACAGGCTCAGTCAGAGAAGAGCCCTCCAGCACCACCACTGAGTCCTTTGGAGGCAAAGTGAGCAACGTGGCAATAGAGTCAAGAAGAGCGAGCCATGGGAATGAGGAAAACCAGCTTTTAATCCCAGTACTGCCATTAAGTCACCACTAACTCAAAACAAGTGATGCCTCCTATTTTTACCATATATTTCATATAATGGTGGAATGGTACAATCAAACAGATTTGTCAGCACAGACATGGAGACCCAGCCTACACTTGACTTCAGTAGAAACTGGCCCACCCAACAGGAGTCCCAGGACCCTTGAACCTGGGGGCTATAGGTGGGCAGGTGGCAGAGTGGCTGCTCTCTTGGGATTTGACCTCTGGCTGGCTGGGCCTCTGGTGGCCATAGGTCCTGGGTTGGCTGTAGGCCCTTTGTTCTACACCTTCGTAGTCTCTCTTGTTTGGTAGCCTCCCATACCAAGCAAGGATGCCACAGCCCCCTAAGTCCCTCCCAACAACACAAGTAAACATCCATTCATTCAGCCATTCAACAGCCTCAATTGGTCCAATGACACTTTTGCTCAAATTGTTCCCCTCTCAATTCCTGTTCCTTGACCCCAAAATCTTATCCCAGGCCTTGCTCAAGCTTTGCTCTCAGCATTTCCCAGTCTACACGTCCAACCTGTCTCCCAGAGGCACCTGGTCGTCATCCTGCCAGCCTCCAGATCTGCATCTGAGAGTCCTGGAAAGCCCTCGCCCGCATTCTTCTCGTCCACCTTGATGGTGCCCCACGCCCTGCTGGCTTCCAGTTCCTGGGGGTGGAGCACTGAGCCACAGCTATACCTTTGCAGGACCCTAAGTTCACATCTTTCTTGTGATCGAGGGGCAATTGTGCTTTCTGCTCTTTTGGACAGAGGTGGAGGTAGCTGAGCTGCAAATGATTAAATTTGAAAAACCTGCCAAGGATTCAGTGGCGTAAAGCCAAGAGCTGGATTCAAACTGAGAGGTACAATAGGTGCCAGCTCAGCTGGTGTGGAAAAGTTTTACAAAAACATTTAGAACAGGGAGCACTTGGGCTGGCGAAAAGCTGGCCGGCTCCACAAAAGGAAGTGACACTTAAACTAAACCCCAGAAGGTAAGCGGAGACTAGAGTGGGGAGAGGAAATGAGAGGAAGAGAGAGAGGTGGGAGCGACTGTATAAAGCAGTGGGTCTCAATCTCGGCTGTGCCTTAGAATCACCTTGGGGTACACCTGGGTTCAATCTAAAGACGATATAAGGATACTCAGGCCCCACTCCCAGGAAACTCAGATTCCACTGGTTTTGGGTGATGACCAAGCACTTGTATTTTTAAAATTTTCATTTGTGCTTTGTGATTTGTTGACAATTAATTATGTGCCAGGCCATTGGAAGTTATTCTTAATGTGTAATAATCTGTAATATTGTTCAAGGGCCTCCGCAGTAGTAGTTTAGAAAGAAGCCCTCTGTTGGAATCCTGCCTCCCCACTCACTGGCCACCTGACCAGGAATGATGTCCTGAAATGCCAAGTTTCTTGGCTTCCTCATCTGTAGAATGGTGACAGTGACCGTGCTTACATCCCACAGAGCTGCTTTGTGGCTTAGATGAAATCATGCCTTCGTGTACAGAGCACTAACACGCTGGGCACTGGTCATGTTCAATGGCTCCTGACGGTTCTAATGTGCAGGCAGAGCTGAGGATCTCTCGCATAAAGAGGACAAAACGGGCTGTTAGGGGACCTCTCCTGGAGGTTGAAGGAAATTCACATCAGAAGGAGAAGCTGGAAACGTTGGGGCTTCCTTTTGGAAAGGTTTAATGATGGCAAAATGTTGGGGCTTCATCCTAGTAAGCACAGCAGGTCCCAGGTTTGAGGTATGAGGACAAAGAGTGACATGATGAATGTGATACCTTGGGAATCTGGGGCTTGCGTATCCTTAACTGGAAGAAGGGAGAGGGAATCAAGAAAATAGTCTGGGATCAGGGCAGGTAGGGCAAATTGAAGAGGGGATGAATGTGAGGTGATGTGCAAAGGAAGAATCAACAGGATGTAGGACCTTGGTGGACATAAGAGCTTAGAGAGATTAAGGGAAGAAGAATAAATTTAAGCTTTCAAGTCCAGTGGGACTAAGGAAATAACCCCTGTTTTGGTTAGGATTATATTTAACTCTGAGTATCAGGCAATACAAATCAGTAATGGCTCAAACAAAATAGAAGTTTATCCCTTTACCAGTCAAAAATCCAGGGTATGAAGTTCAAAGCTGGGTGGCAGCTCTGTTCCATAGAGTCCTTGGAGAACCAGGCTCCAGAGAGCTCACTTATCTGCCATCCTAGGACGTGGTCTTTATTCTCATGGTACCAGATGGTGGCACTTGGGTTCCAGCATCCCTACAGAGGAAGGAATGAAGAAATAGAAAAAGACATGATCTGTTGAAGGAGGTCCCTTGTAGCTGTCACTCATCACTTTCACTTATAGTCCCTTGTCCAGAAATTGGTCTCATTGCTACACCTCACTGCAAAGAAGCTAAGAAGTGTGGTCTTTAGTTTCTGAGAGGTCTTGTACTCAGTGAAAAATTCTACAATAACCACTACGGTAGAAGTGGATTCTGTTTCTATGATAGAAGAATTCACATACCTGAGAAGAAGCTAACAGTCTTGCCATTGCTTCATTTCCTCAAATGGCGAAGTTGAAACATGGGGTCAGTTCAGGAAAATATTTGTTTTTGGATATGTTTAGTTTGAAACGGGGCAGTAGGATACAGACTTACAGGCTGTGGTAGGCAGAAGGCTAAGATGCCCCCAAATTTCTGACCCTCTGCTGTACACACCGTATGTAAACCCCTCCCCACAGAAGGGACTTGTGAATATGATGGACGCTTTCAAGGGAAAATCTCAAGTGGCATGAGGAGGGTGCAAGTGAAACGGTGGGAAGCCAACGAGGAAATGGCTGGTGAGAAAGGGGAGGCAGCTGACATCACGGAGAAACCTTAGTTAGCACAGCACACAAAGTCCTCCACGAGCAGGCCACTGTCCTCCCTCTCCAGATTCTCTCCCAACCTCTTCCTTTCACATCATTTCAGAAGCTCACTCTCAGCCTTCTTAGTGGAGAAACTGGGTGGATGATGCAGTAGAAAACACTGGTAAAAGCACTGGTTTGAAGAAGGGGACGGAAGGCTAGTTTGGCTGAGTTTGAGGTGTCCATGAGAATACCAAGGGGAGACAGCACAGAAATAGTTGGAACATTCAGGGAGTTGGGAAGAGACGATTGCTGATGGTCTTAAAGGATCATTTCCATCTCTCTCTCTCTCTCTCTCTCTCTCTCTCTCTCTCTCTCTCTCTCTCTCTCTCTTTTTTTTGTAAGTTAGCAGTTTGTCAGCTCAGCAGGTCTGAATCAGTTCATGGGAAGAATGGCTCTGCCCGGTGCTGAGCTCAAAGTGCTCCTTCCTTGGCCGGGGAGCTGTCACTGTCACAGGTTGCAGGGATCTGTCTGCCTCCCCATCTCTATAAATAGGTACAGTTAAGAGAACAGGTTCCCTCTGACCAAATGGTTCCAGGCTCTTCTTTAGATGTCGCCATTAATATCCATGAAACAGACTCTAGGAAAAAGACTAAAAAAGCAATCTTTATTTAGCCTGGAGAAGAGAAGGAGGGAGAGCCGTGATGTTGCTAGGAATAACCTGCTGCTTTTATCTTTTTGTCTTCAAGGAGGACAGAGGAGGTGGACTTGGGATACAGTTACAGAACTGATTCTCAAGGGGCTAGGGATTGGGGATTTTGGCCTGCTCCCCGCCCCCACCACCAAGGGACATTTGGCAATGTCTAGAGACATTTTGGTTATCATAATTGTCAGGGGTGGGGAACAGTGATTCTGGCAGCGAGTGGGTCGAAACCTGGAATGGTGCTCAAACGCCCTACAGTACAAAGGACAGCCCCTGCACCCCCACAGAGACAGCCTGGCGCCAAATGCCAATGGTGCCCAGGTTGAGAAATTCGGATTGGAGGAATTTTGGTTACTTAATTTCTCTTAAAGCACAGAACACATAGTCACTCAGTCTACCTTCAGGAAAAGTGTACTTCATGTGCTTGTTCCTTTAAGGATATATATGCTTGGAACTGGGATTAGAGCAAGACAGCTATCAGGAACCACAATGGCAGTTCTGTTTGTTTCTCTCTGTTTGCCTGTTCCTGCCTCCTCTCGCAGTTGATTGGCCGAAACTTTTGAAATTCCAAGAGCTCTGGCTGGTAGCTCAGTTGGTTAGAGCATCATCCAGATACACCAAGGTTGCAGGTTGGATCCCTGGTCAGAGGAACATACAAGAAACGACCAATGAATGCATCAGTAATTGCAACAACAAATCGATGTCTCTTTCTCTCTCTCTCAAATTAATAAATAATAAACAATTTTTTAAATTACAAATAAAAAGTTTAAAATTCCAAGAAAGGCAGCTTGATAAGCTTAGCCAGTTACCACTGCTCCTCCAGAAACTCCACCCAGGCCAACTCCTGGGCCGTGGACAGCCTGTGGATGGAGAATACCCTCCGGTCTGCAGCCCACCCCCCATTCAGTTGGAGGTCACCTCTTACACAAGGAACAGTCTAGACATCCTTCCCGAACAGAGACTGTGAGCGGGGCGGTATGAGTCAGCAGGAGATGCTGGAACTGAACGCACCATGACCAGCATTTATATGTTTGGGTTTTTTTCCTGGTCCACTGCTGTCTTTTTTTCAGTGTAGCAAAGATAAGGGATGAATACAAAGCTGTGTTTTTTCTCTTTACTCCACAGCTGTGCTGTCCAGAATGCTAGCCACTAGTCACGTGTGGCTTTTCAAATTTAAATTATTTCAAATAAAATAAAATAAAATAATTCAGTGCCCCAGTTGTATCAGACACACTTCAAATGCTGACTAGCCACATGCGTGTGGCCAATGACTACCGTATCGGGGAACACAAACACAGAACATTTCCATTGTTGCAGAAAGTTCTACTGGACAGCCCTGCTCCAAAGGAAGATTCTGACTAAACTGGAAGGGTTGGATATCACTGGATAACACATTGTAGGGTCAGCCCTAAAAAGAAATCTAAGGTATTTTTTTTATTGATTCACAGTCCTAAGTGCTAGGTATGTGCGAAATACTGCACGCAGCTGTGCCTGTTACAGAGCTCCTGCTGTGGTTTGGTGCGTCCCCCAGGGGTTATATGCCTCTGCTCGCTGAAGCAAGGGCTTGGAGAATCATTTCACCTGAGGAGGATTGCTGTAACTCACCCATTTGGAAAGGTGCTATAAATGTTTAAGAGTGAAGAATGGTTGAAATGCTCTGAATGGTGCATAATCGGCTTTTCAAACACCGTGACAATAGATGACACAGAAATTTGCAGCTCAGGTGAACAAGCAAGTGTGACCAGCGTTGTTAGGCTCACTGACACGCCTTTAGGAGGCACTGAGATCTTTCTTTTTCAGCTCCGGTTTTTCTCTCCTACCCTGGTCTTACTTTGCCTCTAAAGAGAACACATTTTCTTCACCCCATGAGGCTGCTATTACTGTTCATCAAATACTCCCAACCCTCTGTCTTCCAGACACAGGATAGGATTGCGCTTCTGGTCCCTTATGACTGGGGACTGAGCTGGTGTGACCAGTTCTGGCTGGCGAGGGAAGCTCTCCACGCTCTCTTCTGTCAGAGCAGTTGAGCTCTCTTTCAGGCCTGCAAGCCGCAACCTCCACGCTGGCAGCTGCTCCTGGAACCTGGATCCCTGCGTGACCAACATGCTCCACAGTTACCGTCAGCCCCTCATGGGGATAAACCTGTGCTGTCTTCAGACACTTAGATTGGGGGATTTTTTTTTTTTTTTTTTTATAACCTAGTCAATCCACCCTGGTCACTGCGCCTTCCACATATCATCTCTCCAGCCTGCGTACGACATTGCAATTTGTTATGGTCATTGGCCAAGGTTGTTTTCTGTTATTTAGAAAAAGAAATAGGTTAAAAAAATTTGTATTTGGCTGTGGCTAGTGCGGCTCTGGGGACTGAGTGCTGGCCTGTGAACCAAAGAGTCACTGGTTCAATTCCCAGTCAGGGCACATGCCTAGGTTGTGGGCCAAGAGGCAACCCATTGGTTTCTCTCACACACTGATGTTTACCTACCTCTCTTTTTTACTCCCTTCCCTCTTTCAAAAAATAAATAAATAGAATCTTTAAAAATTTTTATATTTGTACCAATCACCAAACTCAGATGTTTATATGACTATTCCTTTTTTTATAAGCAGTAGCTCTTTATTTTTAAGATTTTGTTTATTTATTTTTAGAGAGAAGGGAAGGGAGGGAGAAAGAGAAGGAGAGAAACATCAATATGTAGTTGCCTCTCACGCATCCCCCACCAGGGACCTTGTCTGCAACCCAGGAATGTGTTCTGACTGGGAATCAAACCAGCAACCCTTTGGTTCACAGGCGCATGCTCAGTCCACTGAGCTACACCAGCCAGGGCTGATTATTCCTTTTTGTAGTGGAAAAAGGGACCTCCTCCCTCAAGCACTGGAAAAGAAAGACATTTTTTCCTTAAATTGGTTAAGTGTCAGCTGTCTCCTTTGTTCCTTGCAGAATGACCTGAAGGCTAACAGCTTCTTTAGAAAAGAAATTCACAGCGGTTGATAACAGCAATGGGTCTAAGAAGAGAATAAAACACTGAGGGGAGTTGATGGGAATTATCTCAACTCAGGAGACAAAAGCCGTCTTACAAGGAAAATGAACACACAGCTCCTAGAATGAGAAAGGCCTCCCATACATTCATTCACTCCTACGTGAATAATCATTGAGAATCTCCTATGTGCTCTGCCCAGATGAAACTTATTTCCTGGTGGGGGAGGCAGAAAATGAACAAATAGACCAAAGTGCGGTGAAGGAAATACACAGGAATGAGATAAAGTCACAGGGGAAGACGTGACAGAGAAGGCCTCCCTGAAGAGGGGACACCTGAGCTGAGGCCTGGAGAAAAAGGTCCTGCAAAGAGCCAGAGGAGGATTACAGACAGAGAAGGGCAGTTCAGGAGTTTAAGGAGGAAAGGGCTTGGCATATACAAGAAATTGTAGGGAAGAGGGGACCCAAAGGCAGTGTCACTGGGGTTTGATGACAGTGAGAGGAGATGAGTCAGAGAGGCAGGCAGACGCCTTTGGGCCACAGTAAGGACTTCGGGTTTCATTCTGAGAGAACTGAGGAAACCGTGAGGAGAGTGGGAAGGAGGCAACGTTTGCAAACTTTTTTCTCTGAGGTCCTGAAAGTATTTCAGACTCTTCAGGCCATAAAACCTCTGTGGCAACTATTCAGCTCTGTGAAAGCAGCAACCAACAATACATAAACAAATGAGCGTGGCTGTATTCTCATAAAACTACTTACGGACAATAAAATCTAAATTTCATGTTTTCATGTGTCACAAAATATTATTCTTTAGATTTTTTTGACTACTTAATAACGTAAGAATCATCTTTAGCTTATGGGCTGTACAAAACTGGCAGCCCCTCGGATTCGGCCTGTGGGCCAGTTGTCAGCCAATCCCTGGTTTGCATCTCTCAGGCTAGATGACAGTTGAAGTAAAGAAACCGTTCAGAGGCTTTTGCAAAATAGTCCATCAGCAGGTGATGAAGGCTTGACTTGGATGGTTATAGTGGAGGCGACGAAAAGGATTCCAGAGGTTACTGGGCAGGTGGGCACAGTAACGTGAAGATGCACAAGATGGGAGGGTGAGACAAAGACTGGTCAAGGGTAATTTGGTGGTGGCGCCACTCACGGCTTGGAGTCTGCCAGGAAAGAACAGATCTGGGAGCCGGAGCTCCAAGTTTGTTTCAGTTTGTATCTTGATGAGCTCCACCGGACTTGAGTTGGATCCCAGAGAAAGGAGGGTCTCCACAGCGGGCATTTGCCAGAGCTTTTTCTTACAGGCGTGTGACCTTGGGCATAGCACTTCTGTTCGGTTGTTTTTCTTTTCTCAAATATGGAGATAATATCTCCTGCCAGACCCCTGTCTAGATAATGGTGAGGATAAGCTAAGATTTCACTTGACCCTGATAAGGAATTCCTCCCCAATTCAGCACATCAGCTGGACCCAATCCCATCCAACTCTACAGGAACTGATGGGTGACCCTTTAGATTTTTGTGGGGGGAGCAAAGCAGTTGGATCACTCGCTGCAATCAGTCCTTTCTGAAAGTCTCTCTAAACTTCTCTGTTCTTTCCACGAAGTCCCTCTCCCTCCCACTGTAGCTTCCAGGATGAAGAGGAAACACTCACTGTTTCTTCATTATTTCTAAACACCTCTGACACCAAATGTGTGTATCTTTTTCCCCACAATGACCAACCAATTCTCCAACTTTCTGGGCACCGACTGGGTGTTCTACGATTCACTGCTGACACTGACTACCTGGAGTTAATGAAGGTAACACAAACTAAGTCTCAGCCCCACAAGACTGGTCCCACTTCAGAAGCCAATTGCAAGTAGGGGGTCCCCAGCGTACTCACTTCTGTCCAACTCGACTACAAATTGGGGGTTTCCACAACCCTCTCTTCCAGTTCAATGCTTCATTATAATGGTTCATAGAACTCAGGAAAACACTTATTTATGTTTACTGGTTTATATTACAAAGGATATTCTCATATAAAGGGTACAGATGAAGGGTACATAGGGCGAGATGCAGGAACATCTCAAGTATAGGAGGCTCTGTTTCCATGGAAATGGGAAGCATGACCCTCCCAGCACATGGAATGTGGACTCCAACCTGGAAACTCTCTGAACCCCACACTTTAGAGATTTTTATGGAGGCTTCATCAATAGGCACTGTTAACTCAGTCCCCAGCTCCTCTCCCCTCCCCAGAGAGTGGAAGGTGGGGCTAAAGGTTCTAAGCTTCCAATCATGGCTTGGTTTTCTTATAACCAGCCCTCATCCAAGATCATACCAAGAGTTGCCTGATTAGAACAAAAAATGTTCCTATCACCCAGAAAATTCCTGGGAGTTTAGGAGATCTGTGTCAGGACACGGAGAAGAGATCAAATATGTGTTTCTTATTTTGTCCCACAAGGTCTTGCCTTTTTTTCTCTTTTTTTCCCCTGAACTTGCCCTCCTTAGTCTCTCACCCTACACACTCAAAAACCCCAGACTGGCGCTATTGGAGAAGATTCTCCAAGAGGTAGAACCACTATACAGCCTGACAGTGGTGGTGGACACCCAAACCTACGCATGTCACAAAGTTGTGTAGACCCCAGCACATGCACACACATAAAACTGGGGAAACCAGAATAAGATTGGTAGATTGTGTCAACACTAGTTCTGTGGCTGTGACTTTGTTCTAGAGCGTACGGAATACACAGATTTCTCTGTATCTTACAAGTGCATGTGAATCTATAATTCTCTCAGCGTGAACAGATCCATTATGAAGGAAAACCTGGCTTGCAAGCCCTGCTCAACAAGTTAGGGGCTAACCCAACCTTTTGAGCAAAATCCCCCCCGTTGGGTTCATGAAACAATTTTTCCCTACTTTTTATCTATGTCTGAAATTATTAATTAAATAAAAATTAGCAAATATATTTCCTCACTAGCCATACGCAAGCACTCATGTTTCAAGCCTGAGGAACTGTAATTTGTCTCACCCTAGAAATAAAAAAAATTAATATGCTATTAAAAACAGAGAATTAAATTATGTTCAAAATGACATGTACTGAGTACCTACTTTGCACAAGGCCCTGTATTTAAAAGCTATAGATTCAGGGAAGAGCGCAAACAGAACCCAGACTCGGGGATAGGGGCGCTCACATGGGTCAGGGAGAGGTGGCCTGGGCTGAAGAAGTTCTCCAGGTGATTAAAATATGGGACCACTGCCCTGTCCCCTCCATCCATAATTAGGAATTACTCATCTACCCCAAGAGGATGAAACTGGCTGCTTTGGGCTTAGGGACCCTCCCATGCTCAGCCACAGTCTTAAAACCCAAGGCTTCACAGTGCAAAGAATGATCATCAAAATTGCTGTCATCCTATTATGTACTCTAGTTCCAAAAGACACTTACACATATTCCTGGAACAAGAGTCCCACAGTGCAGGAAGTTTAGGGAACTGTGTACGGCCCACCTGTGTATATTTCTCTTTGGACATTCATAAGGTACAGTAGAATTTAAAGGCTCAGACAAATCTCACAATAAACCTGGTCAACTTTGCTGAAATCAGCAATTCTCCAACTTGGTAGACACCTATTACTATCACTTGCTTACCCAGAGTTTGAGGAAAGCACTTCTGCTGTAACCTAGTGGGCACCTGCTTGCTGGATTCCAGGCCCTGCAAGATTCCTTTTGTTGCAGGTGTGAGAGTGCAGGCCGTCTCCCCTTTGCCGTCCCTTTCTTTGCTGCTCTGGAAGGGTAGGAGGCCTCAGACTTCCCAGAGAGAACTAGTTTTAGCTTCACTCATGCTCTAGGTTAAGGAGCCATCCAGCAGTATGAAATAAGTGAGGGGGGAGTAGGGGTCTCTGATAGGAGAATTTCCTAAGAAGGGGAGGGGCTTTGCCTGAAAATAGCTCAGGTGGTAGACTTGGCCAAAGACCACCACAAAGAGGGTTATTCAAAACCCTGGAACCCCGTGGAAGCCATGTCATTGCCTAGGATTGCCTCCCCTCCATTCTAACAGTTATCCCCACCGCCTACACCCAGTCATCTTGTCACTGACCTTTCTGCCGTCGTTCAGCCTGGCCTGATGACCGCCAGTAGAGGTGATGCTTTGCACAATTCGCCTTTTGGCTTTCCATGTGTGTGGAAACACAGCTTCTCACCCTCCAACCTGTCCAGATTCCCCAAGCCCCAGAAAAATGGGTGGAATCCTGAGCTCTTAATGAGGTGGGTTTGAGAAGGATAGGTTATTTGGAGGACTGAACTAAACCAGTTCAAGGTCTGCAGAGCTAGACCAGTGATTACAGGCACCTCTGCAAGGTAAGCATTATTACCCCCTTCACAGATGAGGAAACTGAGGCTCAAAAAGCTTACAGAGATAACTGACATATATACAGAGTCAGGCACAAATAACGCCCCTCTTTATTATATAAAAATATTTTATTACAAATCATAAGCATGTAATCCTGTAACATAACAACATCACACCCAAGCATGCTATATGACATTTTAGGTGAAATGTTCAAATTGCCATCCATCTCATGTGAGACATTCACGTACCCCACCAACCACACTCAATGGTGTCACTTCTGCTGAACCCTGCATAGCTACTTGCAGGTACAGTGAGCAATTGAACCCGAGTGGGTCTTACTCAAGAACTTGAGTATTTGACAACAGTTGACCCCACCCACACCCTGCTGAGATGCCAGCACCCACCCTCACCTTACACCCAGGCCCATCTCCACAATACAGCAGAGGACAGTGTCTGCTCCACTGGACAGCAAGACCCCTCCAAATTTATCACCTTCTCTACTTCCAAATCAACAAATATGTACTGGGACTCTGTTATTATAATGCATTTTTTAGTCCATAGGATGGTTTAAATGCAATACTTTACTTGCTCTACAATACTTTCCTAGCATAACAGTTAAAGTTTTAAAATAATATTTAAAAACCACAAGAATAAAGATGCCATTCTATACTCTAGCCCCCAAGAGATAACCTCTGTATAACTTTTTGGCATTTTTGCTTTTCTGCCTAGCATTTTATATTTATGCTTTTTAAAAGTGTATAAATAATATACGAGTACAGCATCCCTCACAAAAAAAATTTAGGCACATGAAAAACACTAATATCTCCCCTGACCTTCATCACCACCCCCTCTTCATCCCCTGCTTATAGGGGAACTCAAGAGTTAAAGATTTTAGCCTTAGCTGATAGGCTTAAGTGATGAAAGCTGTAACTCAAGAGTTAAAGGTTTTATTTAGTCCTAGTTGATAGGCTTAAGTGACTAATGCATTGGAAAGCTATTATTCCAGGAACTAGAATGCATGACCATGTGACTCCAGGGTGTGAACAAGCAATTCAACTTTGTACCCCAGGGGGTCTTGCAAGCCCTGGAGACAGTATCTGAGCCATTGTGTTCCAGGGAGGGAACCCCTGTGATGCAGAGAGAGCATTG
>PVKU01012135.1:0-37781 GCA_004027475.1 Anoura caudifer | reverse complement strand
AATGACACAGTGACTCATCTCGAGGGTAGAAGCCATGTCCCCGGCCTTCACCCTGTGCTGTCTTTGGCAAGATGCAGGGGTCAGTGGGGTTGAGGTTGATACGGCTGTGTGCCCAGGCCTGTCTGGGCAGCCCAAGGAGGGGAAAGACAGGGAACAGCAGGGCTCTGAGAAGCCAGGGATGTGCGGAAACAGGCACTTCGTTCCGCACGGACCCCTCCCCCTGCCCCCTCCACTGCTCGCGGTGCTCCCAGAGAGCTTAGCGCGGCCCTCCTGGCGCTCTACTCCCGCAGCGTCCATCGTCCTGCAGAGGTGGTGGTGCCAGATGGAGCCCTGCCTGCCCGGGGAGGTGTGCAGAGTGCTCCCGGACCTGTCGGGGTGGAGCTGCAGCCGCGGACACAGAGTCAAAACCACCAAGGTACCCAGGGGTGGCCATTTCACCCCCTCCTGCTCCCCTTCACCCGGCATGGAAAAGGGCACGCAGGAGCCCTGGGCGATGTTGGTGTCCTGAGGCGAGATCAGGAACCGCGTGGGTGCATTTCCGGACAGGCCCCCCGGGTCTGTCTTGACTGTGGGGACTGGAGTCAGGGCCTCTGGATTTGGAATGCATGTGTACTTCTGGGCAAATTTCCTGGCACTTCATGTGTCTGAGTTTCCTTCCCTGCCTGGAGTGAGTTTGCCTCCCGGAAAGTGTCAGGTCAGTAAGAACAAAGTAGAGAATTGAGGCCATTATCTAGATCATTGAGGGGCGACTCTAGTAGCCACTCTGCCTGCCCACCCCTGCCACAGGCCCTGCCACACACTCCCAGGATTCCCAGCTCCCTGCAGTTCACACCTGCCTTCCTCTAGTCAGGCTGCCTGGCCCAGGAGATCTGCTGCCTGGCCCGAGGAACAAGGGGTAATTAAAATTTTATCAAATGTGTCAGCAAGTCCACATGTGTCATGGATAATTAGTTGCATAGCTCTGTCATTGCCCTTTGTACAAATGGTGTCCCCGTGGGACAAGCCAGAGCTCTGCTCCTGCCTTCCCTCACTGCCATCACACACAGCAAATGAGTAAGCAAACAAACAAACAAACAGAAAGGCCGGCTTCGGGGTTCTGAAGAGAGCAGCATTTTCGGAGAGCTCGGGACAGAGAGAGGGAGCTACAGTGAGAAAGAGAGTGGCTGGATATACGTACAGGAGAGCTTCCTATCTGCAGGCCGGCAGGAGAGACAGCTGTTCGGAGTATATTTAAGACCAGAAGACAGGGATACCCCGCTCCACTGGGCTGGTGACATTTATCTTCACCTTATAGGTTTGGGTTTGTAGGCTGCAGATCACTGTGCTTGCAATTTCGGTGACTAACCTGAAGCACGTTGTGGGGAGACATGCCTGATTTATGTTTGGTGGGCCATTGGCCACGCTCCCCCAGGCTGGACTTCGCAGGGAGAAGGGATGGTGGCCACGACCTCTACATGACCTGCATGTCCTGGGGGTATTCATTTCCCTTCTTTAACCTCCCCCTCATCCTGCCCCTGTTTGCTCTCCAGGTGACGCGATAGGTCTTGGGGTCACGGCATGGGCTGGACAGCTTGACTGGTCTGCGGGCTGAAGCATGGCGTCCAGTTATCGGCCAGCAAACATGGAGGTTCACCTGCCTGGACACACGCCCCATGCCACACGCAGTGTCACTTTCTCCAGGGGCATTTCAGTTAAGCTGCTGAGCAGGTGTGGACACATCTCCGGCCACATACCTAGCGTTATGCTGGGCTCTCCCTGGGGACACAGATGAAGGTCAAGATACAATGTCTGCCTTCAAGGGACGGCCAGTCAAGTTGGAGAGTTGACGGACGACAATCTAGATAATTTAGACTAAAGTGTGTGGTACCAGACTGTGGCTTCTGGATCACAGCCTGTGGGCGTGTGGGGGTTTGGGGGCTGAAGTTCCCACAGCTCTTCAGCCACCCCCAGCCACAGGGCACAGAGGCAAGAGGTCACATTCACCACCCACCACTCCCCTCCTTCACATAAGTCCAAATCCCCAGCAAGCCACTAACATGCTGAAGGAAGACACTCACCCCCATGCCAGACCCGCTGTACATCCTTTGGCTTGACTTGGGGAAGGAGGGCAGAGATGGAGCCAAACTTGCCAGCAAAGCTTCTGCAGAGGCATCACCTGGTTTTGGGGCTGTTCACTGGGTAGAGGATGGACAGGACCTTCACGCGGGTGCCATCCAAACACTTTGAGTTTTTGTTTGCTTGTTTGAACAGATGAGGACAAGTCCCAGAGAGGAGAGGAGGCTTGCCCAAGGCCTCACAGCTCGGACCTCCATCTGTCTGAGACTGCTGACCTTCCAGCTTAGCTGGAAGTGGGAATTTAATCTGGGCCTTCCTTGTTGCTTTTGTCTCAAGAACAGAAACCTTCAAAGAACTGGCGCGCAGCTGCAATGTTTTTCTCAGGAGAGCCTAGGGCAGGAACTTTTACCGAGGTCCCTGCTCTCCTGTCTGAAATGAAACTGAATTCCTACACGCCAGGATGCGGGGCCACTGAATCTCCACTGCGCCCTCAGCTCCAGAAATTCCAGACAGGGCCCGTGACAGCCCAGAGGTCAGGACACTGAGCTCGCAGCCCCGTTGCCCGCTCTGACCCATCCCTTCAGAATCCTTGGGCTGTCACTGGCAGAGGCTCTGGCTCTAAGAAAGGGTCTGGGCAGGGTCCAGGCTGGTCAGCCCTTCAAAGGTCCTGCTGGGCCGGATGGAACCTCTGTCCAGGGCTGAGGGTTGGCCCGGTCAGGCTGCCACACAGGCTCCAGGGACCCAAGACATGGGCTGCTTGAGTGTCTCATCAGGAAGAGAACTGAAGCCTCGACGACAGCTGGGATCGGCTGAGACGGCCAGGACTGCGGGTAGGGGTGGGGGACGTGAGGGAGGGGCGTCAGGGAGACCGGTCTGGACAATGCTGAATGCTGGCCCTCAGACCGAGGGCTGGGGCTGAGTCTCTCTCTCCCTCTGTCTCCCTCCCCCTCCGTCCCACCCCCTGCAGCAGAACCAAGACTGTTCACCCCCCTCCAGGGCTTCTCTTCTTGTTTCATTTTGTTTGGGGCAATGGGGTGAACGATGATGCCAGCTTCTCACTAGACTGTAACTGTGAATCTCAGCACATAGTGGGGTCACAGGGCCAGGTCAAAGGTTCTCATTGCCTTCAAGGCTGGGAGTGGGTTAAGCGGTTGGTACCCTTCTAGAAAGGGCCAGATGGGCCTTCACCCGACACACGGTCTCTTTAGTGTATTTTTCTTCGGTGTTGTTCGTTTTGTTGTTTAAAAAAAAAAAAAAAAAAAAAAACTTTTAAACATGTAAAAGCTATTCTTGGCTCAAGGTCTACACCAAACCAGGCCCCATGCGTTTTGGGAAGGTAGCCAACCCCAGCGAACCTTTGAAGGTGGCCGTCCCTCATATCGGCAGCTGAGGGCTGCTTCCCAGCCTCCTGGCCTGCCTTCTGTGCGGTGGGAACCTGAGCGCGAGGTCTGGGTCAGGTTTTGTTTTTCTTCTAATGCTCCTTGAGAGATCGGTGAGTGAATTATTTAGGCTACTAATGAGACAGCTTTAGCAGAGTCAGGCAATAAGAGCCTGCCCTCCTGGAGGCCAGGACATGGGCTTCTCCACTGCCTCCCTGCCCCCGGAGTCTGGGTCTGGGAGGGAGGGAGAGGGCTCCGGCCCCCTGCCCATCTGCTGCGTCCACAGGCTGCTGGGCTCTGAGCGGGGGGAGTCTGAGGTTGGGGATGCTGCTGTACAAACTCCACCCCCTTGTGCTGCCGACCACCGCCAGCCCCTGCCTTGGTCAAAGTCCAAGCTCCCTGGCCTACCCTGTTCTCTCATCCCTGCCTGCAGAGACCTTTCCTTTGGCAAATGCTGAAATTTGCTAATTCGTTTTTTTAAAGATTTTATTTATTTATTTAGAGAGAGGGAAAGAGAAGGACAAAGAGAGGGAGAGAAACATCAATGTGTGGTTACCTCTTGCATACCCCATACTGGGGGCCTGGCCCACAACCTAGGTATGTGCTCTGACTGGGAATCAAACCCACAAACCTTTGGTTCACAGGCTGGTGTTCAATCCACTGAGCCACACACCAGCCAGGGATGCTAATTCATTTTTTAACCTCTCAAAGCCTCCATTTCCTCCTGACTTATCCTGACTTTCCACCTCCTGGTGGGCTTTGAGGGGTATCCTGTACGTGGCCAGGAGAGTGAATCCCACCCAGGAGGGTCTGGTGGAAAAGGGAAGGCACCCCATCTCCCAACAGTAGCTCCCTAGGGTCCTGCTTCCAACCAAATCAATATTTGTGCACATTTTATAGCTACTTCAATGGCAGTTTAGGAATGCAAGTTAGTTTTCCTGGAGCACAGGCATCCTGGAGTCTTCTGTCTTCCTCTTCCCCCCTTAGTGGGATGGGATCTCAGATTCCCCAGAGTTAGCTTGTGTCCCCAACCCCCTCCTTAGGAAGGTTGCCAACTACAGGAGATCATGCAGCTAATTTCCTTGACCTGGCAGTTTTCATTAGTCTGAGTGACATCCTAATTAATGGCTCCAGGCGGTTGCCTACAGCTGAGGCTGCAATTTCCTACAATCACAAGCTTAGAGCTAGAGGGGATGCTAGAGATCAGTTAGCCAACTCCCTCATTAGACAGACAGGAGAGGGAGGCTCAGAGAGGCTAGGCAATTTGCTCAAAGTCACACAGCAAGCTGGTGGCACATCCTGCCTAGTGATCTAGACAAGCGCTCTTTGCACACCTGCACATTGCCTCTTTCCTCCAGTGCAGATGAGGAGGCTGAAAAGAAACCAGGATTTTAGCAAGGATGGATGTGAGAGTCTCATTCCCAAATCACCCAGCTTTGAGTGCAAGGGGACAGAACAAAGAAGAATGGGAAGGATTTAGAGATATATACACAGAAAAAGGAAAGTAGGGACAAAAAGAAGAGATTGAGACCACTCATTCAGAACATCAAAACACAAGCATAGCACAAAATAATTAGAAGAAAATTGATGCCATATCCAAAGCGGTTGATTTTTGTCTTTTGGAGGAGACAGAATAGAGCCCCTAGCAACGTCTGGAAGACCTGTGAAGCCAGACTCAATGGCTTCTGGGTTCCTTAGGCCCTAGTGTGGGAATCTGCAAACTAAGGCCCATGGACCAAATCTGGCGCACGACTTTGTAAATAAAGTTTTATTGGGAATGTAACTGTGCTCACCTGTTTATTATTCTCTATGACGACTTTCCTGTTACAACAGCAGAGCTGACTCATTGCAAAGAGAGCGTATGGCCCACAGGCCTAAAATATTTACTACTGGACGCTTTATGGGAAACTTGTGCCAATCCCTGCCCTGGCATTTTAATTGAATCTTTCTCAGTACATCCTTACAGACTGGAAAATGATGACTCTGTTGTGTTTCTTGTTTTGGGATTGTTATTTCTGAGGCTGCGCCTGTATCCCCTTTAATCCCTTCCAGTGCTGTTGGCGAGCTCTAACAACCAAAGAAGCAAAGACGTGAAGATTAAGACACAGGCCAAGAGAAAGACTTGAAGCAGATGAGTGCCTCCCTAATATGTTGTCACACCCCAGATCAGCTCAGTTCAAATTCCCCAAGTTCGTACAATGGCTACTTTTAGACTTCACGTAACTGCCTGTGCACCCACGTGCAGAAAGGTCATTGTGCATGCTCATCTGCTGCTGGCGTTTCTGTGCCTCGGAGGGTTTGAGCATCTCCATGCCTGTGGGCAAGGCTGACATTAAAAACATATAACTAGCTCAGTGCAGTGACTGACTAATCAAGGCAGATGCCAGCCTGCGCATCAGACCAGGGCACGTGGGCTGCGCGAAGCCCAGCACGTTCCCACCCACCTGCTGTGCTTGAGAAGGACTCCAGGGCAGGGAAGGAAGGCTCGTTCCTCCCTTCCCCGAGTGTGAGCAGCTGCAGGTTCCTGACTTCCTTGGGCTTGGGATTTGTCCCTGTGTGTGGGTCTGGGTATGTGCATGGGCACAGAAGCTACTGGACTCAGATGGCTGTGAACACTGTATTTGGAATAGACACAGAGACTGGGCATACAGAGGATGAGGCAACAGCCTTCCGAGCCTTACATGAGGTTACAAACTCCCCTTCACTCTGGCTTAGGGGAGGAGGGGTCCTACCATTTCCAACAGCTGCATTGACCTACATGCTGGGTGACGGGCAATAACACCATCACTTCTATTAGCGAGCGTCTACCGTGTGTCAAGCACCATGCTAGACTCTGTATAGGTGACAGAATGTTAAATGGGAGTCTTCCCATCTCAGAGTTTGGAGAGAGGCCCCAAAGGTCAGGAAAAGAAAGACAGGTATCAATTATTCTCAGCTATTCCCACATACTAAATCAAGATGCTACACCATTTCTACAGGTTTGTAGAAGGAATGGTCAATAATAGTCCATTGCCCACCCCTAGACTCTGTAAGGTAGGTTTAAGAATTCAGGTTGAAAGCAGGCGATGATGCAGATCTGTCTGAAGTTGTCTCTCCTTCCTCCCTCAGCCAAAGGCAAGGTTTAGGGGTCGATTCTTTCTTACTATAACCCATTTATGAGGGAATTGCAGAAAAGAACTCCAAAAGCTTGACTTGAATTGATTGGAAGGCAGGGGACAGGGGAATTCAAGCCTGAAAATAATCAGAAGGCAAGTGGCTGTGGTCGGCTTGCAGGCCTGGAGAGTGAATCTTGGGAACTATCGTGGGAGCGAGCTGCACCTGCAGGCTTAGCAGAACACGGAGATGTGCATGCTTTCCAAGGGCCAGATGTGGACTGCCCAAGAGGGCTGCCTGGAAGGGTGACCCCAGGTAGGGAAAGCCTGCCGGAAGCCATTGAGGCTGAGAGGCCATCATAAGGGGCCAGTGGAAGGAGATATCACCCATATCCAGGGACCTTGATATGGAGAGTCCCAGGAACAGGTCCTCTTCCAAGTCAGTGACCAATATATAGTCCTGTGTCTCCCATGGGTCAGGTTCATGGGCAGGAAAATCAGGGCGTTGAAATGGGGATGGCTCCGCTTGCCATTCCTCTTAGTGACCCACTAAGGGAATCTTTGCTTCCCAGACCCACAACTGGGGCTCTTCTGTTTCAGAAAATGATTTATCTGCCTGGGTCAATTCAATGTTAACAGAATATGTTACTATAGATATCTTTCAGTGACTGCTTTAGGTGAGGTGTTTGCTGAAAACAAAGGGCATGTGCAATGAATCGTAGAAAAGGAAGTTAAAAATACCAGCTTTGGCCACATGACCAGCTATGGAAGTGAACACTCTCATATTTCTTCCTTATATTAATATGGATATTAATTTACACATTAAGTAATTATTTTCTTCTCTTTTCCCACTCATGAAAGTGACCAGGACTATTAATTACCTGAAAGCAACCAGAAGAATATACAGAAGCTGTATATTTTTTTACCCTGAGCCACAAAAATTTGCCCACATGTTGAGGTCAAAGGTAAAGGTGTGATGAAGAATACAAGTGTTTTCTGCGTGAGCCCTACCATGTTATTTTAACTTGGTAAGTTGATTTCACATACATTGAATTATTCTCCTCAAGCCCCAGAGAGGTGAGTGTTAGCAGCAGTTTGCAGATGCAAATGCTCCAAAAGGGAGAAAAAGTCTGGGGACCTTCAGGAGCTGTCTCGCGGGCCCAGGACCCAGAGAAATCACATGGTAGGAAAGAACTGAGGAGCAGACTTTTTAAATGTGAAATGTTTCATTTTCATAACAATTCCATAAGGTAGTTATTACTATTCTGATTTTACAGACAAGGAATCGAAGACTCAGAGAGGTTAGGTAATTTGCCAAAGATCACACAGCAAAAAAAGGCAGACGAACCAGGGTTTGAATTCAGGTCTGTGTAGCTCTAAAGCTCTTATCCTTCACCCCACATGGGCTGTGTCCTGGCCACCTCCTCCAGGGCTGAGCTGCCGAGTCCGAACACTTTATAATGAGTGCTTTGGGAAGTTGAGATGGGCTAGGGGGTGGGCTGGTAATAAGTGCAATCAATGATAGAGGTGTATCCTCTGTGCTACAGGAGAACCTATTTAGAAAAGAAAAGAAATCCAGCCTTGGGAAAGCATCCTGAGTCCAAGTCTTTAGAGTTGAGTGGGAATCAGCCAGGTAAGGAGTGTGTGTGAGTGTATGTGTGTGTGAGTTTGTTGGGAGAAACCAAGAGTAAAGGCTGAGTAGGAAAAAAAAAATTTGCAAAGGAGGAGGGCTTGCAATAAGTTCAAGGAAGCAGTCAGCTGTGGCTGGAATACAAGGGGTAAGGACAGATGGTAAGAGATGAGCTGAAAGTTGGCCAAGGGTGAGCTAAGAAAGAAGCTGGATGCCATGAGGTTTGAATTCCACCTCAAGACAATGGAGAACCTTACAAGGGGTAACCACAGGGGCAGGTTGCAGTATTAGAGACAGGGCTGCATTTACCCTGCGAAACAAAACACCTACGAAAAAGGGCTCCTTGTGATTGGCCCAAATAACGGAGAGTCAGGCAGCCACTGTTTGCAGAGGCCTCTCACTCACACAAACTGCAATTCAGTGGGGGTAGGGGAATGCTAGTGCAGGAGTTGCCAAACCACCCGCTGAGCTGCCAAACCTCCTTCCCTATGTTTCTGCCCGCTGAGCCTACCCTTATAAAGGAGTTCCTGGAATTGTATTTTGACCAATGGGCAGAAATCTGCCCTGTCCAATAGAGCAGCACAGCTATATTCTCATTTGCATATTACTGACCAATCAGAACATGTGATTCCAACCAATCAGGATAGTGCAATTTGGACCAATCAAACAGTGCATTTTGGATTCCTTATTTGCATAAAAATGGACCAATTAGGGACCAGGGCAGGCACTTCCTCTATATAAGCAGGGTTGCTCTTCATTTAATAGCAGCACAGTTTCAGTTTCCTGTGGTTGCTGTGTTTCCGAAGGTTGCAGACTGTTTACCTGAATAAAGTGTTTCTTTTTACCACACCCCAGATGGGGGACCCTGTTGGCATTGAATTGGTGGCAGCGACCTTTTGTTGACAGCTGTGAGCCCAGATGACAAGGTGGATTTGTAGACAGGAAAACCAGTTTTGGCAATAATCCAGGTAAGAAGTAGTAAGACCTTAAACCAAAAAACAGTGGTTGCCTTTGGTTGAGGGTGCAGCATGGAGAGGAAGGAAGATGATATTTTCAAGCTCTGAGATGTCGCCACTCCCTCCTGGATGCTACTTGCCCCTCCCCGCCAGTCACAGAAGTATGAGTGCCAGCACTGACCCCTCCGTGCACTCGGCAGGTGACTGCCTCTGTGCTGTTCGAAAGACATTGAACTCCTGGCATCCAGACAGGCTACCTTCTCTAGGGACTGTAAGCCCCCATTGGGTTCCCTTTTTTGGGCAGTATTTACACAAAAGCAAACATTTCTAAGCACTTCCTGGTGCTTTCTGTTAATGACATTGTAAGGGGCCACCATTCAAAACAGCTAATTTGAAGGAAAGCCTGGGAAACGAGCTTGGATAATGAGTGTGGCAATTCCAGGAGGCCAGATGCCCGGGAATTCCTGGGAAAGAGGAGGCCACACTGCCTAGGAGAAGGGCTGCTGGCGTCAGTCCAGGAGTCCTGCCCTAAATAATTCCTGCCTTTTTTTTCCCAGGGGGTTTGGAGCACTGGTCTTCCATTTCACTCTGGCAAAGGTCAAGTTTCTCTCTAGCGTCTCTTTATGCATTTAAATTGCCAGAGCCACCAAAGAGTGTTCAGGCAGAGCCCAGGGTCAGGGGAGCAGACATGTAATAGAGTATCTCCTTGGAGGTGTTTTCCACAAGGGTTGGGAGGTGCCCAAGTTTCACGTGGGCCGTGGAGGCAGTTCTGGGCCCCTCATCTCCCCCAAATTGCAAGAGCAGCATGAGCTGCCCCACCCCCACCTCGCACTGTCTCTAAGCACTCCTTAGGGACTGAGCCAAGAGGAATCGCTGGCCCAGGGGACAGGAACGCTGAACTTTCCTCCTTGGTAGTGATACCTGGGACAGTCCTTAAGGCTGGAGGGCGGGGTTCGCTCCGCCCCTCCCACGGGGGGGGGCTCTTTCGCCCCCACCCGCCAGCACCCGAGCGCCTGCCTGGTCGCTGGCCACCAGTCAATGAGACGTGCAAACGTTGTACGCTTTTACTTGCTGACTTTTAAAGACTAAGCTGCGTAGAAAGCTGTTTGAACATCAGCAATCTTTCCAAAGAAACCTTTTAATTAAGTTTACATAGGAACAACGGGTTGCAATTGCAGACTGTCAATGAGAAGATGGGAGAGAGGGCGCGGGAGGTGGGGTGGGGGCCGTGCGTGTGCAGGTGTGCGTGCAGGTGTGTGTAAGATTTCGGGAAGGAGGGGCGTGTCTGCGGTGAGCGGTTCTGCCAGCAGCGGCAGCCGCAGGACGGGGAGCGTCTGGCCCGGAGGGTCTGGCCGAGCGGTCCCTGGCGCCCGCGGGAGATTTGGGGGCGGCAAGCTCCCTGCAGCGCGGGGTGGGGGGTGCAGTGTCCATGCGAGGCGCCTGGGGAGAGATCGGTGCTGCGCAGCGGGCCCGGGAGGCCAGTGGCGATTCCGAGCAGAGGGTCCCGGAGAGGCGACGCCACCGCGGAAGGCGGACTGAGTCTTAGGGCAGATTAGAGGGACTGGACGGTAGGAGCGGGTCACCCGGGCAGGGGTCCTTCAGCCCGATCCCCCGGCACAGTTGAAGCTTCTCTTCTCTAACCTGCGGCCCGGGGGACCGCCCTCCACGCTCCGTCTAGGCGCTCTCGCCCTCCGGGTTCCTACCTGCCCCCAGTGCCCGGTGGCCCGCTGTGGACTGCGCCCTCGCGCCCGTCCCACGGAGTCAGGTAAATCTAGGCTCGAGACATGAGGGTGCCTTTCCAGGACTTCGGGGGGCAAGGTCTGGGCCCAGTGGCGTGGATGCACACTTGGAGTCCTCTGGGTCCATCCCGCCCCCACGTGCGGTCACGGGAGCAAGTGGAGACACGTTTCGGTTGAGTGGTCTGGATCTTCGCGATTTGCACGCGCGACACTCTCTCGCCAGGGGCTGGGTCTCCGCCCCCCACTACCGCACCCCGAGAGGATGGCATGCGACAGTGAAGGGCCTCGCCTACCTCTTCCTTCTCCGACTCTCCTTTGTGAGCGGACTCTTGCCACCACCTGCTCGAGAGCACACACCTGAGCTGCTAGCAGTGTTAAAGCTCTTGGACTCCTCGGTGGCGGGCCCTGTGGCACTGGGGAAAGTCTCCCGGCGGGAAGGCCGTGAGCCCTGTGGGTGCTGATGAAGATGTGCAAAAGGTGAAAGTAGTGTCCGTTCAAATTGGAGCCCAAGGGAATGCTGGGCCTCCTTTCTAAAAATCAGCGTATTGAAGGGCAGTTTACATGCAGTGAAGTGTGCCCGTTTTCTGTGAACATGCTGGCGAGGCATGACATTTGTGTGCCACTACCGTGGTCGAGATACAGAACATTTCCCTCTGCCCCAAGGTTCCCCGTGTGCCCTGACCCCTGTGGCTCGGATGGATATCGTTCTGCAAAGGGAAGGGTCACCTGTTCGATTCCTGGTCAGGGCCCCTGCCTAGGTTGCAGGTTCCGTCCCGTCGGGACACGTGTGAGATGCAGCTGATCCGTGTTTCTCTCCCTTTCTCCCGCCCTTTCCCTTTCTCTGTAAATAAACAGGTAAAACCTTTTTTTAAAGAAAGTCCCCCATGCCCGTCTCAGGCTATCCTACTATTCCCTCCCCCATCCTTGCACACACATGCTTCCTTTGATGGGGTTTATGTTGAACAGTATTGTGGGTTATAGTACTTCTATTTTTTGTTGGTTGTTGCTAGTATATAGACATACAATTGATCTTTGTATATTGGCCTTTCTATACACCCCTTTTAGTTCTAGTAGCTCTTTTTTTCCTTTTAATCGGGAGACAGGAAGGGGAGAGAGACAGAGAAACATCGATTTGTTGTTCCACTTATTTATGCATTGATTGGTTGATTCTTGCATGTGCCCTGACTGGGAATCAAACCTGCAACCTTGGCATATCAGATGAGTTCTAGTAGCTTTAAGAAAAAAAAAAAAAATTCCACCCTGGCTGGTGTGGCTCAGTGGATTGATTGCCAGCCTGCCAACCAAGAGGTTGCCAGTTTGATTCCCAGTCAGGGCACATGCCTGGGGTGTGGGCCAGGTCCCCAGTTAGGAGTGTGCAAGAGGCAACCTATTGATGTATCTCTTGCACATTGATGTTCCTCTCTCTGTTTCTCCCATCCTCCCCCTCTTTCTGAAAAAGTAAAAATCTTTTTAAAAAGATTTCTTGGGTTTCCTACATAGACAGTGATGTCACCTGTAAATAAAGATAATTTTACTTCCTTCTAAGTCCTGGCCTCCCTCAGCCCCTGACAAGGGCTGCCAAGGCTTCCAGACAGGACTTTGTGTTGAGGAGGTAGACTCGCAGCTCACCCAAGAGGCGGGGATCCTCAGTGCTTGGACTGCGGCCTTGGATCCAGGCCCCTGGGCTCTGAACCAGGTCCCACCACTTACGGGCCAAGTATCTTTAGGCAGGTTATGTAACCTCGCTGTGTCTGTCTCTTCGTTGTTAGAGTGGGGCTAATCCTAGGGTGTGCGCAGTGATGTCACAGGTCTGTGTGGAGCACTTGGCATGAAATAAGCATTTGCTCATTTCAGATCTCCCTGGGCTGGGGATGTGGCCAGAGGGAGTCTGCTGTCCCGGCAAGGAAGAAACACCACTTCTGGGTTGCTGTGCTGCAGTATCTCTTCCTGCCCGTGGGTCAGGGAAAACTAAGTTGCTCTGAAATTGATACACAGATGAAGGCTCTAAGAGTGATTTTCCTTTAAGGAGAACTTGGTCTCTGGCTAATATGTCATTGTGGGAGATGCAGATGCTGCAGGGCTGCCAGCTGATCCCACCTAAGCCTCTTCCTCCCTCCCCTGGCCCCCTTGTACCCGTAGAGGCTCCTCTGAAGCAATTCCCCCTCCTCCTACCTCTAGGCCAATGACCTGTGCTGACACTACCTTCCAACACACACCAGCCTGTATCTGTTGTACATGCTCTGTGTGACCTCTGGGGCAGTAGATGTGCACTTGGAGGTGGGGGTTTGTCCCCTGTTAGACCCTGATGACCCTGGGAGGAAGAACAGCCTCTTCTTCCCGCCCCAAGGTCACTCTCGTGGCTCGGGAGGGGGCGCTCACGGTCGGGTAGGAATCATCTCCATCACTTCTCAGCTTTCCCACTCTACTCTCTGTTCTGGGCTTCTGTGTGCTGCCCTCCCTGGGGCTGGGGAGCATGAGTGTGAGAGACAGACAGACAGACAGGCAGGCAGACATTATAGCATTCTGACCCAGGCAGGAGAGCGGAGGAGAAAAATTGAGCCCCAGTAGGAAGACGTAGAAACCATGAAAACTGAAGCAGGTACACGGGCAGGCTCAGCCACCAAAATGTCACTGTGCCTGTAATTGTGAGTAGCAGAGGACCCACAGAGCTCCTAGTGCCCCTGCTCATTGCTGGCCTCGCCCTGCCCTGGGCTCCAAGGAAGGCACTGGAAGCAGGCCAACCTCTCAGGCTAACGGGAAGCCCCACCCCAGTCCTTCTGCCCCTCAAGGACACAGCTTCGTTTATGTGGGGCAGGGACTAGAGGCGAGGTTGGGGGGTGTTGGACTCCACTGGCGACATTTACCAAAGTTATGAACTAAATGAACATTGTAATTTGCTGATTAAAAATTTAATTCTCGTCTTAAGGTCAGAAAACATCAGAGAATGTCAAACATTGGATGCGGAGAAGTTGACAGAAATGAGAGGGCAGGGGAGTGGAGAAAGCCAGGCTGCCTTAGCTGGGGGCAGGGCGTGTCAGGCTGCTGGGGCCCGGCAGGAGGGGAGGGCAGAGCAGGGAGGGATCCCTGCTTGCTGAGGGAGCTAAGTGGGGGTGGGCACTCCCAGCTATTCCCAGGTGTGGGGAGGGAGAAGGAGCTTGGACCTCAGAGTGAGGCTGCCTTGGGCTAGTGTCTGGCAGTGCAGCCTTGGGCCCAAGCAACCTGCCTGATACAGAACAATTACGATGCAGTTAGGTTTTGTACCAAAGCACAGGGCTGGGATCTAGGCCCCTTTCTGAAAGTCTGACCACTCCTGCCCCTCAACACCCCCAAGGGGGGCGGGGAACAGAAAGAAAAGGAAAGACATCATTTCTCCTCTTTCCTTTCTCCTTCCTTCACTACCTCCTCCTCCTTTCCCAGGCCTGAGTCTGCACTCAGTGGGAAGGGGAAGAACAGTGAAGTGGAGGGGCAGGACACTGGGCAGAGTGGAGCAAGAAAAATGGATTCAGGGCAGATGGGACGGGAGTGAGGCGGCTAGTGAGCTCTCTGGCTGTGGTGACCTCCCTCCTGTCTCTTATTTGACCCCTCCCAGTGGACTCCTTGGTTCTCCGAAACAGTGGTCCCTGGAAGGCCCAGTATGGAGAATAAGACAAACAACGGTCACACTCGTGACACTTGCAGAGCCACTAGCCAGGCACTGTCCTAAGCACTTACAGGAACTATTCAATGTCCACCATAACTCTAACCCTGAGAAGCAGGACTTCTGTCCCCCCTGCCCAGGAGGGGACACTGCGGCACAGAGAGGTTAGGCACTCATCCCAAGGTCAGACGAGGAGAAGCAGAGGTTTGGGACCAAAAGGACCCCATCTCTCGCTGAAGCAGCCCTCAAAGGGTGTGCGTACGTGCGTGCACACGTGCTTGCGTGCGCGTGCACAGAGGCCTGCCGGGGAGGGTGCTGAGAGCAGCGGGAGACCTTCCTCTAACACGGCCCGGGCTGACGGAGGCCTTTCCGTTTCTTCCATCGCAGGGCTCTGGGAGAGGCAGCTGAGGAAGGCCAGGTGTTAGTAACAGGCGGCACGTGCTTCTCCTTTCTCTAGCTTCCGGTTTAAACTCTGTTTTGTTAGAAAACGAGCCAGAGAGTCAAGTCTGCTGCTTCCCCTGTGCAACGTGAGTTTCCGAAGCCTGGCGTTGGGTGAAACAAGCTTTGCGTGACTGCTGCAGCCACGGGTGGGAGCTGCATCGCCTCTGTGGTGCCGACGTGCCCGGGCCCTGGAGGTTGTAGGAGCCGTCCCCAGTCTGGACAAAGAAGTGGCTCAGCTCCGACTTTCTCTGCCATTTGGCTGCAGTATCTTCCAGTGACTAATGAAGTGAACAGTTAAAGTGCTTTTCAATCAAAACTCAATTGTACCAAATAGTAAAGGAGGAGGGAGAGGGAGTAAAACATAACTGAAGCTCATGTAAGTACGAAGCTTCCTTTCCGCAGAAAATCAAATTGCCCTGCAGAGGGAAACAGCTTCCATCCGCCGAGATCCATCAGGTGTGCGTTCTCCACACTGATTGCTCCTCGGGGCACAGCTGCGGGCGGCAGCAACTGGCACAGCAGATGGAGCAGCCTGATTTGGGATTCGAATCTGGTTCTGCCACTTGCCAGCCATGTGGTTTTAGGCAAGTGCCTTCATGTTTTGGAGCCAGTTTCCTCATCCATGAACAGGTAGTTAATAACTCCTGCTTTTCAGAATCAGTGTAACGGAGAGAGAACAACGTGTGTAACCCCTCCCCATGCAGCAGGTCCGCAGTGAATAGCTGTGGCTGTCGTGTGTCTGCTTTGTGGGCTGAGTGTGAGCACAGACCTAGGTGTGCGGGTTCAGAGCAGAACACACGTTGTGTGGGAGGGTGGGGAAGTGCCTGGTGTGCAGCGCCTGCGAGGCCAGGACCTCTCCGTGGGTTACGGAGTCCGCATCCTCCATCCTCTGTGGAGGCCTGCAGGCAAGCATGGGAGGGAACCTCAGAGGGGCTGTCTCAGGGTTGTCTGGGAATGTGGGGGCGTGGCCCCCCTTCCTTGGCAGCAGCGAATGCTCTCAGGTCCTGACTCTGGATTCTAGACAGCACTTCTATGCCTTCATCAGTCCCTGGTGACTTGTTAAAAGACTTCAAAGGAAAGACTTCAGACTAGATACCTCGCTTACCGTTCACATTTTTTAGCACTGAAGATGTAGCCGTACAGAACATGTCTGTGAATGGTAATGAGCCTCTTGAGAGGCAGAAGGAAGAGATACACAGTGAGCTGGGCTGCTTCCTGGACAAGGACGGCAGAGACCAAGATGGGGTGCAAAAGGCACTGGAGGTATGGGGTGTGACCTGAGGGTGGTCATCTAGGGTCCCGCCCCAGTCTGTCTTCCCTGTGTCAGCTAACCCCAGCCGCTTGTGTCTGCATTCCTCCTTTAATGGGGGGCACCAAAAAATGCATCTGTGTTTAGCACCAGGTACATTTATAAATATTTAATTCTCACAAGATCCATATGAAGTAAACACTTAGAAAACGTCCTCACTTTGTAGATAAGAAAATTGAACATCAAAAGAACACATCTGGGTCTGTCTCCTGACAGTGGATCAAGCTGCTTCTCTGCTTGGGGAATTGAAAGTTTAGTTTGCTGTTATTGAATTGTTTGAATTTTCATTTTTCCCCCTGATTGCCATGTAAATGCATGCTTACTAAAATGCATTTTAAAGACACTGGTAGTTACAAAGAAGAACATAAAAATAATTTCTAATTCATAGTGATCTCTCTTTTTATTTTCTTCATGGCTTTGATAATTACTGTAGCTAATGAGATGCTCTGTTAGGATTTTTTTCAACGGTAAGAAACAGAAAACTTGACTACCAACACAAAGAAAAGAAGTGTTTAAAAAATTGGTTTATTTTTCTTGTGTATCAAGAAGTCTGGAAGTAGGCAGCTGCCACTGTTAATTTAATGGCTCAGCAGTGCAGCCACATCTTGAAAATGCTCTTAGCCTTTGCCTCACAGTTACAAAATGACTGCTGCTGCTCCAAAAATCACAGCCAGTGATTGAAAGCAGTAAGAAGAGAAGGGAAGGCACTAGCATCAACCATTCTTTTATGAGAAAAGAAAAAGCTATCCCTGAGGCTCCTGGCAGACTTCCGTTTGCAACCCATGGGCCATAACTGGGTCACAGAGCAACTCCTACCTTTAAGGGAGGCTAGGAAAAAATTTTCCTCCTCCATATTTTTAACTGAAGTGGGTTAGGCATCAGAGGGTTGGGAATGGGAGTTGGGTTAGCTGATCACTGGCATACCCCAGAGATGCCATGCTGATTAGCTGGGCCTTTGGACCAGAAGGAAGAAGTAAACATTCAACCAGAACACAATAAAGAAACAAGAATTCAAAAAAAAATGAGGAGAGGGTTAGGAACCTCCAGGACAACTTTAAATGTTCCAACATCTGAATCATAGGGGTGCCAGAAGAAGAGGAAGAGCAAGAAATTGAAACTTATTTGAAAAAATAGTTAAGGAGAACTTCCCCAATCTGGCAAAGGAAATAAACTTCCAGGAAGCTCAGAGAATCCCAAAGAAGTTGGACCCAAGGAGGAACACACCAAGGCACATCATAATTACATTACCCAAGATTAAAGACAAGGAGAGAATCTTAAAAGCAGCAAAAGGAAAGGAGACAGTTACCTACAAAGGAGTTCCCATAAGATTACCAACCGATTTCTCAGAAGAAATCTTGTAGGCAAGAAGGTGCTGGAAGAAATAGAAATATTCCAAATCATGAAGGCAAGGACCTACATCCAAGATTGCTCTATCCAGCAAAGCTGTCATTTAGAATGGAAAGGCAGATAAAGTACTTCCCAGATAAAGTCAAGTTAAAGGAGTTCATCATCACCAAGCCCTTATTATATAAGATGTTAAAGGGACTTACTAAGAAAAAGAAGATGATAAAAAATAGGAACAATAAAATGACCACAAACTCACAACTATCAACAACTGAACCTACAAAAAACAAAAACACTCTAGGCAAACAACTAGAACAGGAGCAGGTTCACAGAAATAGAGATCACATGGAGAGTTATCAGCAGGGAAGGGGAGGGAGGAGAGGGGGGAAGTTACAGGGAATAAGAAGCATAAATGGTAGGTAAAAAATAGGGAGAGGTTAAAAAGAGTATAGGAAATGGAGAAGCCAAAGAACTTATATGTATGACCCATGGATATGAACTATGGGTGGGGGGGAATGCTGGTGACGGGGATGCAGGGTGGAGGGAATAAAAGGGAGAAAAAAATGGGACAACTGTAATAGCATTTTCAATAAAATAAATTTTTTAAAAAAGATTAATGAGTACAATAATGTCCAGAAGTAAATGTAAGGCTTAAGAAAAATGAGATTTTTAGGTTAATAACTTTAATAAGTTTATTATAAATTAATACAAAAGCATAATAAATAAAAAAAGAAAGAAAATGGATGCTAAGGAGGCAAGAGTGAAAGATATCCTTTCCATTTTGTATCAGTTAACATTTCCTGTTTAGCAAGTCACCCCCGAACTTGGTGGTTTAATGCAGCATTTCCGGTGTCTTGAACTTCTGTGGATTGGTGGAGCAGTTCTGTTCTGGGCCTGCTTAAGACTTCAGGCCCCATTCCACTCTCAAAAGTGAAATAATAGCTACTATTGAACGGGCACCTACTATTTCTTAGATAGTGGCATTAGTCTACTTATATACTCCTCACACTCTCCTTCTTTCCCTACTCCTGGTATCTGTTAGCATATTTTAAAGGACCCGTATCCTAAGTAATCATTTGTGAGGTTCAGCACTGGGTGCTTCACATACACAGTTTTGTAAAGTCCTCAGCAGAACCTTGTAAGGTGTGGTGTCCATTCGCAGATGAGAAACTAGGCTCTAGGAGGTCGGGTGGCTCTGGGTCTCTTAGTGATTCTGGCTCAGGGTCTCCGTATTCCGTGCATGGTGTCCCCACCTCACTGCTGTCTCCTGGGCCTACAGGAGAGCAGGCTGGGGCCCTTCCCGTGCATTCTGGTCGCTGCAGAAGTTGCTGGAAACTTCCTCTTCTCCCTGGAAAAGTAAATGAAGTGCCAGCAACTCTTGAACTAAGGATCCCAAGTTCCCTCAAAAAGCAACCCTCTGTCTTAATTGTGATTATTCATGATAATTATGATGATTTTTTGTGGTTCTGTGACCTGTGTTTTCCAGTTAAATTCTCCAGCAGACCTCAACCAGCACAGTTCTCTGATGTAAACACATCTGTCAGGTGGCCGGGGCTCAGGCTGCCCAGGTCTCTGACATCCCTTGAGGTGGTGGTGCCCCTTTAAAATGACAGAGCAGCAGGGGTCTCATCCTGGACGGCCACAGGGACTTTGTGCCATCCGCAGCTGACAGCAACAAGGAATTGCTGCTAGGAAGGAATTAGACCACTGTGGGTCCTGCCTCGTCACTGTGGAGCTCCAGGGTGGCCCCGTGGGCAGAGGGATAACTGCCCTCGTCCTCCTGGTGGCGGGACAGGGGGCAACAGTTCCCCAGCTCCCCTTTGGGAGTAAGATCTCCGTAACACTTCTCTTGCCATTGCTGTGAACTCAATTAGAACTTTAAGTATGATCGACCAGTAAGGTGGTAGCTCCGTCATTTTAAAAACCCCGCCTGTGTCTGCTTGTGATTGCATAGCAACTGCTCACTTAGTAGGTTCTGTGGCTTCAAGCACAATGACTAACAAAACCCATTTCACCACAGGCTGATGATACAGGCAGGAGCAAAGGTCCTACGGGGCATCTCGTGGATGTTGTGACAAAACGATGCTGAACAGGAAGAGGACCCTGATGGAGGACCGGCCGCACCGGTGAGTACGCAGCGGCAGCGCCATCAGAGAGCAGGGAAAAGGGCAGGGGAGGCTTCCCTGTTCGAGCGCGTTTTCGCTCCTAACTGTTGCTGTACCGTGATAAACACCCGCGGCATCGTGATGACGAGGTCTTTCTAGAAAGTTAGCATGAATTGTTGGCGAGGGTCAATTTGCTTAACTTCAATATTAATCTAAGGAATTTGAGCTGCTCTTGGAAATTGTCATATTGACTCTGAGGGGAAATCCCCACCATTCTTTTCTGAAACTTTTGGAATTAACAGTATTAAAGAGGATCCTAAGATTGCAAGCCTTCAAAAAACATTGCAATTGATTATTTACAGCGACTTATTTGCGTGAATCGGGAGTTTTGTTCTGTGTGGCTGAGGTAGAGTTGAGAAAGAAACAGGGTACGTGCGTCTGAAACTATCATCCAATACTTTGGTTTCAGTTTTTTCTATTCATCAAAACTTGGTGGTTATGGTTATTGCCTTTAATAAGTTAATATTACAAATCTTAACTTATAAAATGTTTATTCTTATAAATTATACAATTATACATTTATATAAATCACATCAGTGAAAACTTACTTATGTAGACATTAGCCTGTTTTACATATTGGCACTCTGCTGGAAACTGAATTTTGAAAAGCATTCCTTTGCTCTCCCTTTATCTTGCTTGAGCTCCCAGCAGCCGTGGGCCAGGGTTTTGTTATCATTCCCATTTTACAAACAAGGAAACAGGCTCAGAGAGGTTAGCCGACTTTCCCAAGGGAAATAAATGAACAAGGAGGAGGCGGACTGGGACTTGAAACCCATCCTCCCGAGTGCAAGTCCAAACTCCTTTCCGCTGTCCCACATCCTCCCGCGCTGCCCTCCCTGCTCATTCCCGAGCCCCTGGGGAGGTGTGCTCACCAGGGGGGCGCTCAAGTCCAGGGCAGACCGAAAATGGGTAGGAGGAAACAGCAGTTGCTTCCTCCGGCCTGAGGATTCTCCCCAGGGGCCCAGAAGGCTATTTGGGGTGTGTTGGCAAGTTTTGTCCCCAGAACTTAGCAAACTCCATCCAGGAGGCAGGAGGGGTGACACAGGGATGTCCACCTGCCAGGAGTTCATGGGAGGGAGAGGAGCCCAGTCACTCTGAAGCCATTCTGTGAACGTGCTCACTGGTCACTTTGGCTAAGCGTATTCAGGCCCCAGAGAGGAACTAAACCTCTTTTCCAGGGTGGGGCTTAATGTTTCCTTGGGTTCTAGAGGCTCGAGTTGAGGCAGAAAGCTGTGACTTGGGCCCTTCACTGCAGCTCTTTGGAATGTGCACAGTACTCCTCTTCCAGAAGGAGAGTCGTTAGAGGCACAGTGAGGCTCATTTATGGACACCCCCCCCCACCCCATCAGTCCCCTGCAGGGCCTGTTAATGGGCACACACACCTGATGCTTCCTGTTCCGGACCTGTGGGTGCCCTGTGGCAGCTGGAGGGAGAGGAATGTCAGCGAATGCCCACCCCCTAACCCCCACCCTGACTCCCCGTGTGGGTTCTCCCAGGGTCCAGCTGTAACCCTGGGGCCCTGCCGCACGCTCCCTCCCATACTGCATTCCCTGAGTTGTAATGCTACCTCCTTCCTGACCATGAACTGCACTAGGAAGTCCCACCTCCCCTTCAAGTGTTTTGTTGTCCAGCACTGGACTTCCCTTCTCCTGGGATCGCCATTGCCAGGGCGCTGCTTCCCCTCTGCTCCCAACCACATGCCCTGGGGAGAGCTGCCCCGTTCCTCCAGAAGCACACGGCCTGGCCAGAGGTGACCGGCCAGGGGCTGCGGTCCCTACCCATCATGCATTGGCATTTGCTCCTGATGGACTGGTAATAGCTGATATTTACTGAGTGCTGTTCTAAGCACTTTACTGATCTTAACTCGCTTAATCCTTGCCCCAACCTTAGAATTAAACACTGTTACTAGCTTAATCTGCTGATGAAGAGAGACAGGTAGAGTTTAAGTGACATGTTCAAGTTCACTCTGGTAGAAAGCATCAGAGCCAGGGTTCAGACCGAGGTAGTCTGGGTTCCCCTCCTCCCTCGTCCCTCCTCTTCATTTATAAAGTTTCAAACTGGCAGAAAGGCAGGCAGAAACGTATAATGAATTCCCACACACTCATCACCTAGATGTAATAGCTGCTAACAGTTTGCCAGACCTGCTTTGTCCGTTTTGTAAAATCTCTCATACGTAAGGACTTTAAGAAATAACATTGCCACAATAGCATAATCACACTCAACTAAATTAACAGTACTTTCTTCATATTATCTGCTACTCAGTCCATGTTCCATTTGTTCTGATTATATCACAAAAGTCTTCTTACAGTTCTTTTATGCAAATTAAGGACCCAAAGTTTGCATATTACCTGTGGCCGATATATCTCTTAAGTCTCTTTTAATCTGTGACACCCCTCCCTTCCTCTTTCTCTCAAGCCACTGACTTGTGGGAGAAACACAGTCATCTCACGTTGTGGATTTGACTGATGGTACTCTTATGCTGTGGTTAAGGTGTTCCTTTACTGTAAACCAGTGTTTAGGTCTGGAGTGATGGTTGCTGTGGAGTAACCACTGATGCCGCTCTGTTGCCTTGGGTGTTCGTTTCTGAGGCTGCTCGTTTCTGGCGTCTCCCTGCCTAAGGGCTTTTTGTCTCACCGGGAAGCACGGCCTCACTTGGGCTGCGGGCAGGTTGCGAATGTAGGAGAGTCGATGTCCACAGAGACAACCCTCAACCAGTGGACGGACGGAGGCCCCGGCCTGCTCCTGCCTCAGCCGGGGCGACTGGCCTCTGGCCGACACTGCCCATGTTGCCCAGCGAGGTGCAGCGGCGCTGCCCACAGTGCACCTGTCTCACTTTTCCATCCCCTACTGGAGGTTTCTGCGGTCGCCTCCCGGAGAACCACGTAAAGAGAATCCCAGCCTCAGGGTCCGCTTCCAGGGTGACGCAACCCAAGACGGTTGGTTAGGTTCTGGTTCGCATTTCTTGGAATGAATGCCTCCATGCGCTTGCCGTGTTCCAGGCCCAGTGCTAGGTGCTGGCAGTACCAAGAATACCAGGCGAGGGGCCCGCCCTCCCGGAGCTCACAGTCAGCTGGAAAAGTGTGACCTGGAGTCCTTAGAACCCAGCGGTTCATCGCGCACTTTACTGTCTCCATTTTTCATGCGGAGAGACTGCGAGGGCGGTTTCCCCGGGCCTGGTGCGTGGCGTGACGAGGACTCACATTCAGGTCTGTGTGGCTCTTCCAGCATATTTTTTTTTTCTCCTTCGGATGGTCAGAAACTCCTGCCTGTTCTGTGTCCTGGTGTCGAAGTCTTTGCCATTGCTCATTATGTCTCACCTGAACCATTGAAACACCCTCCTATTCAGCTTCCTTGCCTTGCTGCCTCCAGTTCGGCTTCCATCCTGCTGCCAAAGTGACCTTGGAAAGCAGTAAGCAGGTCATGCCGCTGCCTGCCCAGCAGGATGAAACCCACTCTGCTCAGCAGAGCCGCTGAGGCTTTTCATGGCCTGAGCCCGGCCCACATGTCTGGCCTCATCATTTAAGGCACATCCCACTTCCACACCTGAGTGAGTCCAGTCCTACCAACTCATCTCAGGCCCCCAAACTGACATTGGGCAAGTTTCTCAACCACACTGGGCCTCATTGGTAAGACGGGGATAACAATGAAACTAATGCGGAGCACCGATTCGAGCATTAATTGGAAGATTGTGCATGTAAAGCTCTTAGAATCCCGCCTGGAATGTTCGCACACCCAGTAAATGCTGTTGATGTTAATGTTACTAATATTGAGATGCCTTTCCTCCCTCTCGGTCCAGCAGACCCTACTCACCTTTCAAGACTCACTGTCCCACCATAAAATCTTCTCAGACCTCCCCGAGTAGAACTGGCCATTGCCTGGGTGCGCCCCCACCACACAGAGACCGAGAACATTCTGTTCTTTCACTAGTTAACCCGTCTGTCTCCCCTCCTGAACCGAGAGGCCCTGGTTACAGGGACTGCGTCTCATTGATCTTATTTCTTAGGCCTGAGACAGTGCCTGGGTCTTGTACTCAGTAAATGTTTGGCCAGTGGATGAAGGAAGGTTACTGAGCTCCTCTGGCCAAGGACTTCCACTGTTTGGACAGAGGGTACCCAGGGTCACTCCCCTGACGCTGGCCTGGGATCTTCCCACTGCACCTGGGAACGTGTGCCTCTCACTCCTGGGAAAAAGGTTGCTCATCTCCCATCGTTCCTGCCTCCAGCAGCCGCCCACCCCCCATCAGCCCCAACATCTGGCTCTGCTTGAAGAAGGGCCGGATTACTAATAGCTCTCATTCAGCCTGTGCAGTTAAAGCCTCACCCACAGCTGTTTGTATTTTATCAGAAACTTTGGTATCCTCCCTCCACGGCCCCCAAAACCATGTTTGGAGAGGAGATTTCAGTATGGGACATTCAGATCAGCAGCAGCCTACCCCCGGGCTTGTCTGCATCTCCTTCGGTCTCCTTACTTCCAGGCATGAAGGAAGCAGATGGGAGCCCGTGGAGGGAGCCAGGAAGACAAAGGGAGTCCAGGAATTCATTCTTCCCTCTCAGAACAAATCAATTAATGTCTGAGAAAGTCTGAGTCAAGCTCCACTGGAGGGGCTGGAAGCAGGGGAAGGATTTAATGCGAATAATGAAAGCCCTCCTGGACTTAGGACTAAATACTTCAAGTTCAGCCGTCTGTTCTCTCCACCTCTGCTGCTTGGGGGCTCTTGCTGGGCGAGCAGGGCCAGCATCTATCCCCCATCCTCGGAGACCCAGCCATCTTCCTTTGTTCTAACTCCGGCCCCAGCGATTGACATAACGTTGCTCTTGGTGGAAAGACACGGCTTGGAGTCCACGTGGGACCCAGTGTGGGTCCTGGCACCACCGTGATCCAGCTGGGGCTTTAAGCAGATCACACCCAACCAGTGTGGTCCAGCTGGGGCTTTAAGCAAGTCATCACTCTTCTCTGAGCCGCAGTTCCCTGACTGAGAAATCGGGAAGCAGGATCTCAGCCCTGTCTCCCTCACGTGCCTGTTGTGCGGGTGGAGTGTGGTTGTGGAAATGGCCTGTTTACTCTCCTGATCCTCCCACTCCACGCTCCACGGGCCAGAAGTGTGTCTCCTGTTCATCATCATGTTCTCTGCACCTGGAGGGGTCCCTGGCATAGCAGCTCAATAAAATGTGCAGAATAAATCATTGTAAAAGCGTCTCCTCTGCTGTCAAGTGCCCTACACAGGATTGTGTTTGCTGCAGCTCGGTGTGACTGACGGCCGGCCAGAGGGAAGGAGGGAGCCGTGGGCCGGGCTGCTCTCCCACCGCCATCTTCCCACAAGCGTGTGTGGGTCCATCCTGTCAGGCTCACACTTCATTCTTTCTGATTTCCAAAGAACTTCAAACTTACACTTTCAGCCCTGGCTAGTGTGGCTCAGTCGGTTGGATGTCGTCCTACAAACCAAAAGGTTGCCAGGTTCGATTCCTAGTTAGGGCACACATCTAGGTTGAGGGCCAGGTCCCCAGTTAAGGGTGTGCAAAAGGCAACCAATCGATGTTTCTCTTGCACGTTGATGTTTCTCTCCCTCTCTTTCGTCCCCTCTTCCCCCTCTAAAAATAAACAAAATGTTTCCTAAAAAAGAATTAAAAAACAACTTTCACATACATTATCATATTTAATCTTACACCAAATGTTGAAGAGAGCAGGTCAAGTGGGGAAGCCATGGTGCATCCTGGTGAAATGACCATCTCAGGTACACAGTGTGGAGAAATGGCTCAGGCCCCACCTCTCTCTGGGTTCGCTGCACTCCACATTTTTTGGGTACTGTTCCCCACTGCAGATGCTGTTCCCTTTATTAACTGCTGCTGCAAGACTCATCTCTAGTGGTGGCAGCTCCTCCTGGAGCCCTTTCCTGGCTTCCCAAGCCTGGGTTGGACATCTCCGTGCACTCCTCTCTCTGCATCTTGAGTTGGCTCCTCTCCAAGCCTGGACCCGGGTGGGATCTAGACTGGGAGCTTCCAGAGGGCAGGGCCACCTCTGTGTCTGTGTACCTAGCACACAGCTTTAGAAATGTCTGATGAATGACTGGATGGGTGAACAACGCCCTGAGCGGTTAAGTGGTTTGCCCGAGGTAGCTCAGCTAGGATAATAAACCTAAGCGCAAGCATTTTAGAAGTATTAAAGGTTGAATAAATGCACTATGAGCTCAGGTTTTTCCCTAGTATTTTCTACTATCTCATACCAGGTATCCTGACTTCAAGAGCTGTTTTCTCTCCACTGCCCTCCCATGAGTGCCTGTCAGCCATTAAGCCTGTCACCACGGTGGGCGCCTGGAGCCCTGCCTGCTGCAGAACTTTAGGAGGTATGGGGCGGGGGGTGGAGGTGGTGGTTGTCTCAGCCAAGGGCAAGGAGGCTTGGTGCTAATGCCCTGCTCTGGTGTCATTTGCTGAGAATTGCTCCCGGGGCCCTCAGCTCTCTGGTACTCCGGTTTGCCAAGCACACAGATGTTCTCAGTGGCAGTCTTGGCTGTGTGGAGGTGAATTCCAAGGGCGTGTGAGCAGGGTCTACTGAGGTCTCATCAGGACAGGGCTCCAGCCTGGCTCAGTGTCATTGAGCTTCATCTTCACCTTCTGTGAAAGAGGTAGCAATCCACCCCCAGCTGGGCTGTGGCGAGGTTGGAAGGAGCGAAGGTACATGACACAGGTGGCAAGGTGGAGGGGGATGATGGCGGTTGACAGTTACGACCAGCGACAAGCCTTGCTCTCCTGGTACATTTATAAGGGGAGATTTAGAAATCTGATGCCAAAGAAACTGCTGGGCAGGTGACTCCTAGGAAGGATGACTTTGGATTTGGATCTTGATTAAATTTCTGAGTTGGGTGATGATGGAGGCAGACCCGCCCCAGGCTGCACCCAGTCACTGGTCAGTTCACCTGCAACCCACGCCCAGGCCTCTGGGAGGAAAAATTGCTTTAATCTCAGCTTCAGCCTTGGGTGCAATTATTACTCCCCCGTGGGCAGAAACTGTGGGGGAGAGAGACAGAGCTGCTGAGATAATGCAGGGCTGTTTACTTTTTGGTGGGAGGGAAGGCCAGGGCAGGATGTGGTTCGGATCAAGTGCAACTGGGCTCCAGTGGACGCAGGCCACTGAATGAACGGCATGTGTGATTTACAAGCTCTCACCTTTGAAGTTCTCCAGGGGAGTCCAACCCATGGCCCACGAGCTGCATGTGGCCCAGGATGGCTGTGAATGCGGCCCAGCACAAAACCGTGAATTTGCTTTAAGACATTATGAGATTTTTTTGATGATTATGTAGTGTGTGGCTCAAGACAGCTCTTCTTCTTCCAGTGTGGCCCAGAGACGCCACAAGGTTGGATACCCCTGACTGTAGACGGTGCAGAGAGCGGGGAGGGGAAAGGAGAATGAGGGCAAGGACCAAGAAAGGGACAGAGGTCTCTGTTTATTTTGCTCTTTCCCGGTTACTGGCCAAAGCCGCTGGCAGTAAATTCAGCAAATCTATTTGACGCTAATCTTGTTGGAAGAACTTACTGTAATTTGGCTTGCTGGGGGAGATAATCAGATTTGTGTGAACCTTCATAATGGTCTGCAAAGGTTTCATACATCTTGACAGATAAGATCTTTAAAGCGCCTGTGCTCTGGTCTCGGGACTGAAGAGGAGAGACCGAGCACTGGTGGGGACCAGTGGTTCCAGGCCCATAGAGGCGTGCAGACCTGCTTCCTTCTCTGCACCCCCCACCCACCTGCTGCTCACCAGCCTCCACTCGCCTGTGGCCTGGCTCCCCCGCCAACAGGGATCCTGGGGCTGGGAGGGCACAATGTCTGCAAGACAAGGGGTGGTTACTCTCTCTTCCCCAAGTCTAATTGTCCAATAGTTCCTCATCCAATAAGCCAGTAGTATTACTTTTCAAATCTTCGTTGTTTAGTTTCTGTGGCAGCAAGCTTGATTCTTACCAGCGTGTTTATCATTTTTAATTACTATTGGACTATTTATGCTTATATCTAAAGCCAGAGAAATACTTATTCTATGCAATTTTTTATGCCTAGAAAGTTTGCCATGAATAACAACTATAATAAATATAATAAGCATAATATACAGGAACAGCAGGGTTCACTAACGATGGGAGCTGGACCCTGGGAGCAGACGGTGGGAGGTCAGAGGTGGAGGTTGAGCACTACGATGCGGGAAGCCAGCAGGCAGTTTGCAGCTAACAGGTCCTGGAGGGCGTGACTTCATATTTTATTTATAGTGACATGAAGCTACCGATCTCCGTTCTCCAAATGAGCAAAACGTAGACCCTCACTCCAACTGAACCGAAGCCTCAACAAACATTGTTTCATCATAAAATGCAATTCATGCGGCCCACCACGAGACTCTGGGCACTGGGGGGATGTGTGTGGTGGAGGAGGTGAGAAGGCGGGGTGGGCTCCCAGACAGGAGGCTATATTGGTCACGTGATCGGGGAGGGGCGCTGAGATCAGAGTGGTTGCGGACAGGTGGAGAAGCTGTGAACCTGAGATCACTTCAGGGAGGAGAGCCATCCCACCCAACGCCAGACTAGTCACCGGGCTGGGGCGCTGGGCGATGACCATATAAACTGACCATGGGGTTGTGAGCCTGGGGACTGGAAGATGGTGGGATTATGAGGAGAGGTGGAACCATTGAGAAAGAGGAACATTTGGGTGGAAAAGAAGATAATTTCAGAGTTGGACATGCTGAGTAGTAGCCTGGGCAACTAACTGAAATGTCCTGCCTTAGTGATAGGCAGACCGGGCAGAAACGGAGACTGGAGAACCAGTCCCGTAAGAAACATTCCGCAGCCCCTGCTGCACGCTGGGGGTGCAGACACTGCCCCCTGTGGAGGTGCGTGGGAGCACAGTCAGAAAGATGGCCCCATCTGCGGTTTGGTTCCACTCTGCTGCTTCCTGTCTGTGAGACCTTGGGCAAGTCATTTAATGTTTTTAAACCGCCATTTTCCCATCTTAGGAAAGGGAATGAGTGTACCTGGCACATAACTATCAGTAATAGAGGAAATTCTCACGAGTGTTAGCTAAGATCACGCATATAAGTATATAGCCTTGTGCCTGGCATACAGCAAATGCTAAAAAAATGCTACCTGCTATGATCATGGGAAAGTTCTTTTGATCTTAGGGATCTCCTAGTTTAATGACCATGGAAAACTGCAAGGGAAGGTGTTAGGAGCTCGTCTGAGTTAAAGATCAGAGAGAAGAGAGAGAATGGGTGGGAAAGAGCTGAGCTGGCAGGTGTCTGAGCAGCTGATCAAAGTGTCGTAAAAGACGATTATGAACACTTACGTGCTAACGAATTGGACAGTCTAGAAGAAATGGGTAAATTCCTAGAAATATACAACCTACCGAGGCTGAATCATAGCGAAATAGAACGTCTGAACAGACCAATCACTAGTAGAAAGACTGAGTTGGTAAGTGCCCACGGCAGCACTTTCTGCCTTTTTCATCTCCCCTCGCACATAAACTAGTTGCTAAAATTCTTCAGCGCACCAAAAAATATGTGATGTTTTTTGCTGATCTGACAAAAACCAGATATGTAATTTTGATTCATTCACATCAGATGGCTATTGTTGTGTTGGCTATTGTCATTTTTTTTATTTGGCAATTTAAGGGAAAAGAGGTCAGTGCCCCTGACTAAACGGTCAGGTTTTGCATGTTTTAAACATTCTTGCAGCACACCAGTTGAAAATCAGTGGCCTAAGTTCAAGTCTGAAAAATCACACGGTTCTTAACCAGGTGTCAGACTCCTTGTAAAGTATATGATAAAGGAAGGTCAGACCAGCAGTGTTGCTGTGCCCTCCAAGGTCAAACCAGTGACCGTAAGGGCAGGGCCAGGAGCTCGGAGCCACGGAGGAGTCAGCCTGGCCTCTGGACTCAGGCGTTCTGGTTGGCTTTGTTTCTCTGCCTCTCCCTGTTTCTTTTCCTTCGATGCCCTGGTTGGTGTTAGTAGAGAGGAAAACGAAACTAAATCAAGGCAGCTGTGTTTTCATTCTGACCTCAGACCTGTCCCCAGCGCTGGCAGTAATGTGCGAGGCCATTGCCGTGGAAGTGCCCTGGTCAGCCGTGTGGAAGGAGGACTCCAGGACTTCAGGGTTTGGGGGGAGCCGGATCGGCCCTGGGGAATGGCAGAGGTCTTCCTGCTGGAAAAGAGCTGACAAAAGAATTTTCAAGTAGTTTTCTCCCCTTTGTCCTTTAACCCCAGGAGATGAGGGAGATAGTTACAGACTGCTCTTGCAATTTGCATTTCAAAGTAATGTATGCAAAAATAATACATTTCCGTGCACACTCATTAGCATAGTCAAACAAATTAGCTTTGGATCTTTGCCTGGGGGGTTTTGGCTTTCTCATTTTTACTCCATATTCCCAAATGCATTTAGGGAAAAGGAGGTGGAGTACTTGGGGGGAGGTAGAGAAGAGAGAAAAGTGGAACAGGGACATGCGGAGCCAGCTGGCTGTGTGTGTGTCTGTGTGTGTGTGTTTGTGGGAGAGACAGAGAGAGGGAGACATATGGGGGCCAAAAGGAAAATTGTCCCTTACGAATGGAAACTGGGGGGTGGACTGATGGATTGAATGAAGTGGTTTCCTGTCTTCCTCTCCTCCTCCTCCTGAGAGAGCAGGACAACAGAAAGCTAGAGGAGGCAGCACATTGACAAGGAGCACAGGTGGGTGAAGCTGGGATCTCCCAAGGAAGGCCAAGGGCTCAGGCTCCCTGGGGCGTCTTACTCATCTTTGCCCCTCCCCCAAACTTCTCCATGCCTGGCTCATGATTGGAGGTCAACACTTGGTGACCACATCTTTCCAAACTCAAAATTAGGTCTTTCGCTGTTCACCATGTGGTCTGACAGGATGTGATGTCAAGTAGGAAGGTGAGCGGAGACTAGGTGCTCTTGTTCCCGGTTCAAGCCCTTATGCTTTCTCACACGGACTATTGCAGTAGCCTGCTAGTTGGTCCTGTTGCTTCCTGGCTCCGCCACATTAAATCCACGAAATCTACCCGGCCGCCAGTGTGAGGTCTTCCTCCCATGTCTGGGAGTTTATACCAAACAACAAAAATGAACTCTTGCTAACTAAAGCAAGAGGAGAATTTAGTGGAAGAGTGTGGGGCATCCTGTAGCACAGTAGCAACAATGCAATGGGGGAGTCTCAGAAAGGACAGGGACTTAAGCAACTGCAGGGATCCAGGGAGCAAGAACTGGTGGTTTTGTCACAACACGGCAGTGTGAGTCACTCAGCTCCCATCACCTTCCGTCCTTGCGTTGCCTCACTCAAAATCCACATCCTGGGGAAAGAGTCTAACGGCCCAGCTAAGGTCTTGCCCAGGGCTGTGTCCCGTTTCCCCCCAGACCCTTACCTGCCCCTTTCTACCTTACTCTGCGCTGGAGGCTGACCTGCATGGAGGGGTTCATTTGCCCTCTGGCTTCCCACTGGGCTTCACAGTGGGGAACCCCAGCAGGAGCCGCGAGGAAGGGAGGAAGGACAGGTTGGGGTACTTATTTCATCAGTTCCTTCCCCGTGGGGTTGCTTGCAATGGGCTGTGCCCCTCAACCCAAGGTTTCGGCGTCTTTCAAGGCAGCCCTTTCAGCCTCACCCTCTCCTTCTGGGGTGCTAGGCCCTTCAGGCCGAGGGGCTGACTAAGTGTCCTCCTGTTCCCAGACAGGAGGATGTGTTTTGTCTTCTGGTTTCCCTACACCCTGCCGATGTGTGTGTATTAATGTTCTCTGCTTGAAATTCCTAACACTGTTGCCTTGGAGCTTGTTTTTGTGAGATCCGGTGGGACAGTGGGTTACGTACAGGAGCAAAGCGATACGGGAACCTGCGTGTCTGTGCTCCCTCGCTGCCCCATTCACTTGTGGCTTCCACGGTGCCCAACGAGCGGCCCACAGGCACGGGAGGAATGCACAGCGAGTGTGTCCCATCTGAGACTGAGGGAGGGGGCGGGACACGGGCGGCCCATTGAGGCTATACCTTCTCTTCAAACCAGAAGGGAGGCAATAGAGTCCTAGGAAACCAAGGAGCCTTACGAAGGGTTAAAGGGACTATGAGAATCCTGTCTATTTATGCCTGAGCTGTGACCTTCACTGGAAAAGCAAAATAGAGGGCTGTCTCCCGGGGAGAACTGGCCCTTCTCCCAGAGGGAACGGGTAGTCAAAACCACACGGGGCCTTTGGCACGTGGCCACATTTGTCTGAAACATATTTAATCACAGCCCCCAAAGTGAGACTTTGGAATCCCACGCGAGGGAAGGATGCTTTGCTCGGAGCTGTTCCCAGACGAACCCCGAATGCTGCTGCCTCCGGGATTCCCCAGCGTCTGTTTTCGGGAGTTGGTGATTTCCTGTCTGGTGATATATGCTCTTGATTCTTGCTTTTCTCTTTGCTCTCAATAAAGTGCTTAACTATTCACCTTTGACTTGGGGTCTTTATTGTCTGCGAATCCGAACCTCCAAATTAAGTGGCCACGATCTCGTACCCCTTATCTCGTATGCCCCTTAACAGCACAACTTATTTCCTCTCTTACTCCGGTTACCGCCTTGTAGTCAGCAACCACTCACGCTGAAGACGAGGCGTAGGAAGGGAGGCAGGACAGGCAACCACGGCTGTCAGGAGAGAGCGTTGCACGTACCAGGAAGTAAGCAGGAACAGCTGAGTCTGTTTTGTGTATTTCCACGATTCTGGTAAGAACAATATGCACGTAGATGTACCAGCTATGAAATATAAATTATGTATCTTTGGTGATTCTGCATAAGGACTAAATGACCTTATATTTGCATTTAAAATTGGAGTTGTATGAAATAAAGATGAACAGTAAAATATGTCAATTCAAAATTTTAACCTCTAAAACTTGGACATTAAGTAGCAAATGAGCACCATAACAAGTCAAGAGGGAAGGTGCAGAAGAAAGGAAAGGGCTTTGTATTTTAGCAACGCTGATGGCACCTTGCTTGCTTTTTGATCAAGGGGCCCCACCCTTGTTGATGGTCACTGGCTGGACCAGACGGAGGGGCTGCGTGGAAGGCAGGGTGAACAGGCAGGATGCAGCGGAGCAGTGGAAGTGTCCTGTGGGTTAAATAGCCCATAAAATGCTCCAAGGGAGCTTTTTCTAGTTGACTCCCTGCCTCCCATAAGGCTTTGAAGAGCCGTATAGTTATGATATAATATTTAAAATACAACTAAAGTTTTTTACATTGCTTTTGCATCAAAGTATATTTTCCTGAGAGCTTCTTAATTTCTATGACAGTAGATTAACATCAGCACGGCCATGAAACCAGGAAAAGAGAAGGACAGACTGACACTTCCCGTGGGTCAGCTGGGTGGAGTCTCCTGAGTTTCCCCGGGGGGCCAGCATGGGGTCCACTCCACCAGCCCTTCCAACAATTCTGTAAGCACCTCATTCTCTGTATTACATTTCTTGCAGCTTAAAATCCAGTAGCTAGGGCGGTTTGCTTCTTGGGCAGACCATAGTTGACAAGTGAGTTTGAGAGCACAGGCCAAAGGGAGTGGTGTCAGAGACCGGGGATGATGGAGACCACCGTCCGGCAGGAGGGCCTGGGGCTGCCCGTCGCTGAGTTTCTGCCTCCCCTCAACCAAATCCCTCTGGTCAGTGAAGCCTGTTCACTCCCTTCACTGTGTGGGGAACAGGAAGAGCTAGAATTGGGGAGTTGCCGTCTGCTGGAGAGAACCGTGTCTCAGTCTGGTCTGGTCGTGTCTGGGATGTGACCGTGGGACTCTCACTCACCTGGTGGTTTAAAGGCCCTCCTGAGAAGCCTTCCAGAAGTTTTGACAGAAGTCAGAGTGAGGTTTGATGACACCATCAGGCCACACCTTCCAGCCATGCAGGGTTTGAGGCAAAAGTACCAGAATCCTCCTACCTTGTTCCGTGAAGCCAATTTCCCTTTGGCTGGCACTGAAGCAAAGTGCAGTCATGCCCGTGATGGGCGATCAGCCTTCAGTAAATCATGCTGGCTGTTCTAATGTACCTGGCATGAAATATTCAGAGCTGTTAATGTGTTTCAGTTTAAATAGTCACCAGGGCTTTCGTCCAAATCCGTGGTGAGCTTAGGTTCTATCATCTTTTATTGCACAGGTCAGATGTGAAGTGCAGGCCGAGAGTTCCCGGAAAGGGCACCAGTGGCTGACCCTGTGCAGAGGTGGGGGGCCAGGTGGTGCAGGAGGATGTGGTGGGGGCAGTGGCAGGGTCTTCACTTAACTCCAGGACTCCTGTCTCTAGCCTGGCTGGGGACTCAACTGGTCACAGGAAGCCTGACTGGAGCATTATGGGATGTCTTCCCCAGTCCTTGACTGTGAGCATTTAAAATGCATTTGGTCTCTTGAGGCTTTATGGGAATGTGGAAGAGTGGGGGAATCTATGACCAGATGCAGTGGGAGTGGGGGTGGGAAGCTTTGGATAGCTGGAGATTTAACAAGGCCAACCTCAGATAGCCTGTCAGTGGAGAGATGGTGGACAGGTCTATAAATCGTGCTGGCCAGGAGCTGTGGTTCTGACTGGCAGGTGGTGAGCGTAGGAAGAATCTGAAGGCGACCCCACTAGGTCCAGCCATACTTTCAGTGCCTTACGTTTGTCTAGGACATTAAATTGAAGAATTGTTGGTGTGGGGAGCTCTCCAGATGGATAACTGAATTGCTTAGGCTCCTGCATGACCAGTATTCCCACACCCTTCTCAGGTCTTCAAAGTGTCCCATCCTGCTCCGCCCCAGGTGAAGTCCATTAAGAACTTAATCCAAAGGGATTTGAAAGGAAGGGCAGGCTTCCTCAGGCTCTCCTGAGGCCTCCCTGTTTCCTCCCTGCCCGACCACAGAGGGATGGGGGCAGAGGAGGCTTTCAGAGATGAGATCAGCTCTCTTGAGTCCTACTCCCTGAATCCCAGCTGAAGGACTAAATATTTTCTCCTCCCTATTCCTAGGGAAGCTACCCTCACTCTTGCCCCTCCTCTCATCCTGCCACCAGCTTAGGTCTCTCAGCTCTCTGGATGGGCCTCTTACACTGCCAGTCCCCTGCAGCTCCACCCTGAGCTCCATGCTAATAGACTGAGGTGCTTCTCAGTGTGGGGCTCTCTCAGCTGATGCCTGCCTCCCCTCCCCTTGGCTTTACTCAACCGCTTCTGCCCATCCTGGCCAGGAGGAAAGTATGGAGACAGCTGGACGCATTGGCCTTGGGCGGTGGGCGAGCACATCAGGTGCTCGCCAGTTACACAGCTGCCGTCTCTCAGCTTCAAACCTGCCCTTCCACACTCTGCTTTGTGACGCAAGAACTCTGAAGACCCTCTGTTCAAAGTCTACATGCTGGGTGCCCCAGGGCCAGGGTCCAACCCTGGTGCCCATCCCTTCTCTGTGGACACACCCCCTAAGTGATTTCCGCCCATTCGTGGACTTCTGTACCGTGTATTCCAGTGACTCAAATCTTCATCTCCAGGACTGACCCCTCCCTGTACTCCATATTTGAAATGTCAGACGCTTGGGTCCATAATAGGCCCCTTCTATTTAACATGGCCGAACATAATTGTTTATTTCTCCTCTTCCACACTTCTTTTTTTTGTCATCTTCACCTTGATAAATGCTCCTGCTGTCTAGCCAGCTGCTCAAGCCCCAAATCCCAGGTCATCATAGACTCCTCTTTGCCCCTCACAACTCCCCCTTTCCCACCCGTCCTTCCGCGAGTCTAGCCTAACCACTCCTCACCTTTTCCATGGCTTCCTCCAGCCCGGGCAATGGTCAGCTCGGTGAGCTGGGAGGAAAACTAGGAGAGCTCCTTAAGGAAGGCTTCTGGAACGCTCAGATGTAGAACCCCAGAGCAGTCACTTTTCTCCCCAAACAAAAGGAAACTTGGGGTAACAGCTCTTCGGGGGGCGAATCCAGACCAAGGAAATGGAGGAGCGGGGTGAGGACACTCAGAAGGAGCGGAAGGAAGGAGGGGAACTGAGAATGTTTCCCTTTTTGACGACCTCAGCCTCTCTGCCTCACCAGGGCTGTGCACCCCCTCATTACCTGGACCTAACGGGGACCGCACGCTGTGCGGCAGCGCAGCTCGTAATTACCCGCAATGACTTCACGGGGCTCAGCCCAGGTAGGGGCCCAGATGTTCCAGGATAATGGGCTTTCCCTTTTTATTCTCAGCGCGTTAGCTCCCTGCATGGACGGAAAGGCGATTATTAACACAAGTGCCTTTGATAATTAGGTGGGTCCTGGTTTCATTAAATACTGACAAGCTTCCTGCTTCTGGGTTCGGACAAGAACAGGAGCCAAAACCCCTGAATTCTTCTTTAAACGAGTCTCTGGGATGCAGAGAGGGCGAGGGGTGCTTCCCTCTCATGCTCCTGGGTTGAGCTGAGGACAGGGGCAGGTCCCCATGGGGCAACTGGAAGAGGGTTTTCTTACATTTGTGCTGCCTACAAGCTGAGCTGCGGTTTTCTTGCATTACATGGGGCTTAGAACCAGAGACTGTCAAAGCTAGAAGGGACCTCAGCTACTGACGCGGACACCTTTATACTGCAGAGGAGAAGATAAGTTATGGAGGCCCAGAGAGGGTTGGAACTTGCCCCAAATCACACAGTTGTGCCAAAGCAGTGTTGCCAATGGGCTGTGACTGTGGCTTCAGTGAAAGTCCAGCACTGGGGTCCAGGGACCCCTGTGCATCTGTGTGTCACTGGGTCATGGCCGCTCAAGTGGCTGGTCAAGCCCGGGCAGGTGCAGACTTGAGAGGACAGCGCCATCTAGCTGCCCCTGGGATCAGAGCAAGAACACAGCCCTAAAGCCAGCTTTGTCCAAGGGACAGAATCCAGGGAGCCCTTGCACACTGGCTGATTCTTTAGCGGACCAGTGGCCTTTCCTGCCATGCAGGGGGTGACATAACCTCAGCTGAGTTAGTCCCCAGCCTGGAGACCCACGCCGCTGTACCGGAGCTTATGAAAAGCACCTAAACATGTCCAACGCACCAGCTGATGACCGGTGACTGTCCTACTGTGTGTCTGTGCTCACACACAAAGAGTCCTGTGGAGGGTGGTCTGCCCCCTTCATGCTCCTCTTCCCTGCCTCCTCTGAGGGGCTGGTATGGGTAGCAGGGGGCTGCCAGGGATCAGAGGCCCTCGCTTTAGGGCCAACAATTAGATCCAGGAGAAGCCAGCTGATTCCCATTCCCACATGCAGGGACCCTAATGAAAATTTCACCTCTTGTTTCCTTTTCCTTTTTTAAATGCCCATGGTAGGTAGTTAACTTTTTCTTTCTGTGGATAAGTAATTAATTAACGCTGTTAATAATGACGGAGATCAGAGTACTGTGACTTGCTTCGGAGTTTGCACTTTCCGAAACAAGTGGCTTCAGTGGGGGAGGCGGTGCGGGGGGAGAAACGAAAGATGCTATTTTGAGCTTTCCCTGGGACCAGCCGCGCCCACAGGAGGGCGCGTTACACTGCTACATCCAGCTGGGGGAGGGGGCGGAAGGGATTGGAAGGAGCGGAAGGCGCCTTCTGGGGGAAGAGGAAGGAGGAGAGTATCCCCCCGCCCGCAGACACTGGCCCCTCTCTCAGGCTTCCTGTGCGGTTCAGCCTTGAAGGACAGTGTGAAGTCCCTCTGGTGGGAAACACAACCGGCTCTCAGGCCTCGAGGAATCTGTGCACCTGTAGGTTAGGGCTGCCTGCCAGGGTGGTTTTGGGGGGCAGGACAGGCACCTGGGGATTTTCGCACTCAGCTGAGAGCCATGGGGGCTTGCTTGTGGCCCTCTAGCCCTTCTTGCTCCAGGGAAGAGAGATGGCCAAGGTGCAGAGAGGTGGTCTGACGCTTTCCCCATCTCCCACACTCCCCACCTCCCCGCCCCACACCCCATCTTCTGTCCCAGCTGCAGAGCTTCTGCACTCATCCAGAGGAAAATGTCTCCCTTGGCTGCGACTGGAAGATGTCTCCCTGGGTTCCGGTACACTGTAAATGCTTATAAATATTGAAGAATTGAATTACATGCAGGCCATAAAGTTGATGGAAGGGAAGGGCTTTTTAAGAAC